>JAVLUX010000036.1:600000-852500 GCA_032164185.1 Moxostoma hubbsi | reverse complement strand
TCTCTATCTATCTAATCTATTTGATAGACTTAATGGTTTTATAATCTCTAAACTTTGAACTTTGAAAACTACTACTTATAATTACATCAAGCTAGAAACCGTAAATCTTCAAACTTTTACAACTACTTCAAACTTTATGCTAGGCTTTCTCAAGCCAACCTAAAGTTTGTACTCAAACTTTTTAATCTAGTTATTATTATTTTTCCACACAAAGTTTGGCGCGGTACTCCTCCCACAGCTTTTGTCACAGACCCCTGAGTGAGGCATCAAATCGTGCGGCTGATTGAGGAGAGGTGTGCTATATCTTTTCTAAGTGATCGGGTGTACGATGTTCGAACAGCGGACGAAAAAGCGGCCAAAAACATCCCACTGACTTTACATTGCGGAATGTTCAGAAATTTAAATCCCAACTGACATTTTCACACACACAGACAAAAAAGGGCCTGTCAGCCCTGCGTCTCTCTCTCTCTCTCCCTCAGAGGATTTCTTTTATCAAGCAGCCAATAAAAATCTTCATAGCCACACCCTAAAACATGCTAAAAATGTGCTAGCATCATGCTAACATATGCTGGCATCACCTAGCGAAGTGCTAAAACATGTTAAAAACGTGCTAGCATCATGCTAACACATGTTAGCATCGCCTAGCGAAGTGCTAAAACATGTTAAAACGTGCTAGCATTATGCTAATGCATGTTAACATTGCTTAGGGGATTGCTAAAACATGTTAAAAACGTGCTAGCATCATGCTAACACATGTTAGTATCGCCTAGCGAAGTGCTAAAACATGCTAAAAACGTGCTAGTATCATGCTAACACATGCTGGCATTGCCTAGCAAAGTGCTAAAATATGTTAAAAACGTGCTAGCATCATGCTAACACATGTTAGCATCGCCTAGCAAAGTGCTAAAACATGTTAAAACGTGCTAGCATTATGCTAATGCATGTTAGCATTGCTTAGGGGATTGCTAAAACATGTTAAAAACGTGCTAGCATCATGCTAACACATGTTAGCATCGCCTAGCGAAGTGCTAAAACATGCTAAAAACGTGCTAGTATCATGCTAAGACATGCTGGCATTGCCTAGCAAAGTGCTAAAACATGTTAAAAGGTGCGAGCATTATGCTAATGCATGTTAGCATTGCTTAGGGGATTGCTAAAACATGTTAAAAACGTGCTAGCATCATGCTAACTCATGTTACCATTGCCAAACGAAGTGCTAAAACATGATAAAAACTTGCTAGTATCATGCTAACACATGCTAGCTTCACCTAGCGAAGTGCTAAAACATTCTAAAAACGTGCTACCATCATGAAAAACACGTGTTAGCAACATTCTATGACCTTTATTTTAGTGCTTAGAAACAAGTTAGAAAATGCTATTTGACGAGTTTTGCCACGGCAAGCACCACTCACATTTTCTTCAGGAAATGTACATTCTAGTTATTCTTCTTCTTCCGTACAAAACTTCGGCGTGTAACTCGTCCCACACCTTTTGGCGTAGACCCATGAATGAGGTGTCAAATCGTGTGGGTCATTGAGGAGAGGTGTGCTATGACTTTTATAAGCGATCGGGGGTACGGTGTTTGCCCCAGGGGCAAAAAATTGGGCAAAAAATCCCATTGACTTAACATTGAGCCGAACTTTGACGAGTCATAGCTCAGAGCGAGGATTTCGAGAGACGTGTGATTTACCATATTTGAAGAGGCTGACAGGCTCTGTGAGAACATACCTCACAATGGGGTAAAAGTTGCACCCCTGGGGGGCATGAGCTGCCCAAAGTTGCCCCAATGTTAAGTCTATGGTAGATTTTGTATTGAACATAACTCTGGATCACAGTGTCTTAGAGACAAGGGGGCGGGCTCATTTTACTCAGACGACCAATCAGTCTCTCAGGATCATTGTGAAGCTATCAAGACACGCCCTAGCAACCATTTAGAGCACCTTAGCAACAACTCCCATAGACTTCCATTGAAAGAGATCAAAGGGATATCTCCGGACTGAATTATCATAGAAACACGAGGGTGGTCTCGTTTGACTTGGGGCAGTAAAACAGCCAATCATGAATCCCCTCATCACTTCCTAGCCCCTCCCTAGCAACCATTTTCGAGCAACTTAGCAACCAAAATCCAAAGAGAGATATCTTCCATTCTGAATGTCACAGAGGCATGGGAGTTGGTTTGTATCATTCATACTGACAAGCAGCCTTTGGAGATTCATCATTGGCAGCTGCCAAGCCACTCCCTAGCAACAATTTAGAGCACCCTAGCAACCACATTTATTGATTTCAATTACAGTAAGATATCCAGATCAGAATGTCCTAGAGACATGATAGTTGCTTTGTTTTAATTGGGTGAGTAATCAGTCTTCATCTTTCATCATGTGAACTACTTAGCCACGCCCTAACAACCATTTAAAGCACCCTAGCAACAAAACACCATTGACATCCATTCAAAATCACTAACATGTGTATCTTAGGATCAGAATGTCGTAGAGTCTTCCGGGTTGACTTATTTCACTCAGGATGGAAAGTAGACTTGATAAATATCACCCTGGTAACTGCCTAGCAACCAAATGGGGTTACCCTAGCAACCAAGAAACAAATCACATATCTCTGCACAAGAAAATCACAGAGACTTCCGGGTTGACTTATTTCACTCAGGATGGCAAGGAGCATTGTTTGCTGTCACCTTGGTAACTGCCTAGCAACCAGATGGGGTTACCCTAGCAACCAAGAAAAAAATCACATATCTCTGCACAAGAAAATCACAGAGACTTCCGGGTTGACTTATTTCACTCAGGATGGCAAGGAGCATTGTTGCCTGTCACCTTGGTAACTGCCTAGCAACCAGATGGGGTTACCCTAGCAACCATGAAACAAATCACATATCTCTGCACAAGAAAATCACAGAGAATTCCGTGTTGACTTATTTCACTCAGGATGGCAAGGAGCATTGTTGGCTTGCCCCTTGTTAACTGCCTAGCAACCAGATGGGGTTACCCTAGCAACCAAGTAACAAATCACATATCTATGTACTACAAAATCGTCGAGACTTCCGGGTTGACTTATTTTACTCAGGATGGCAAGTAGCGTTGGTGGCTGTCACCTTAGTAACTGCATATCAACCAGATGGTTTTCCCTAGCAACCATGGAACAACACCTATATCTCTGCACCAGAACATCCTACTGTCATGGGGGTGGCCTCTTTCAACTTTGGGCAGTAGGTGGGACATTGTGGTAAGAAATTTTGCCACGGCAAGCACCACTCACATTTTCTTCAGGAAATGTACATTCTAGTTAGTGGTGCTTGCCATAGGCAAAGCATCACTATTGTTCTCTTGCATACTTATTATTATTATAATTATTATTATTCCACACATAGTTTGGCGCGCTACTCCTCCCGCAGCTTTTGTCACAGACCCCTGAGTGAGGCATCAAATCGTACGGCTCATTGAGGAGAGGTGTGCTATATCTTTTCTAAGCGATCGGGTGTACGATGTTCGAACAGCGGACGAAAAAGCAGCCAAAAAAGTCCCATTGACTTTACATTGCGGAATGTTCAGAAATTTAAATCCCAACTGACATTTTCACACACACAGACAAAAAAGGGCCTGTCAGCCCTGCGTCTCTCTCTCTCTCTCCCTCAGAGGATTTCTTTTATCAAGCAGCCAATAAAAATCTTCATAGCCACACCTTAAAGCATGCTAAAAATGTGCTAGCATCATGCTAACATATGCTGGCATCACCTAGCGAAGTGCTAAAACATGCTATAAACGTGTTAGCAACATGCTAACACATGTTGGCATCACCTAGCGAAGTGCTAAAACATGTTAAAACGTGCTAGCATTATGCTAATGCATGCTAGTATTGCCTAGCGAAGTGTTAAAACATGCTAAAAACGTGCTAGCATCATGCTAACACATGCTGGCATTGCCTAGCAAAGTGCTAAAACATGTTAAAACATGCTAGCATTATGCTAATGCATGTTAGCATTGCTTAGGGGATTGCTAAAACATGTTAAAAACGTGCTAGCATCATGCTAACACATGTTGGCATCGCCTAGCGAAGTGCTAAAACATGCTAAAAACGTGATAACAACATGCTAACACATGCTAGTATTGCCTAGCGAAGTGTTAAAACATGCTAAAAACATGCTAACATCATGCTAACACATGCTGCCATTACCTAGCAAAGTGCCTAAACATCTTAAAACGTGCTAGCATTATGCTAATGCATGTTAGCATTGCTTAGGGGATTGCTAAAACATGTTAAAAACGTGCTAGCATCATGCTAACACATGTTAGCATTGCCAAACGAAGTGCTAAAACATGCTAAAAACGTGCTAGTATCATGCTAACACATGCTAGCTTCACCTAGCTAAGTGCTAAAACATGCTAAAAACGTGCTAGTATCATGCTAACACATGCTAGCTTCACCTAGCTAAGTGCTAAAACATTCTAAAAATGTGCTACCATCATGAAAAACACGTGTTAGCAACATACTATGACCTTTATTTTAGTGCTTAGAAACAAGTTAGAAAATGCTATTTGACGAGTTTTGCCACGGCAAACACCACTCACATTTTCTTCAGGAAATGTACATTCTAGTTAGTGGTGCTTGCAAAGCAACACTATTGTAATCTCACATACTTCTTATTCTTCTTCCGTACAAAATTTCGGCGCGTAACTCGTCCCACACCTTTTGGCGTAGACCCACGAATGAGGTGTCAAATTGTGCGGCTCATTGAGGAGAGGTGTGCTATGACTTTTATAAGCGATCGGGGGTACGGTGTTTGCCCCAGGGGCAAAAAATTGGGCAAAAAATCCCATTGACTTAACATTGAACCGAACTTTGACGAGTCATAGCTCAGAGCGAGGATTTCAAGAGACGTGTGATTTACCACATTTGAAGAGGCTGACAGGCTCTGTGAGAACATACCTCACAATGGGGTAAAAGTTGCACCCCTGGGGGGCAGGAGCTGCCCAAAGTTGCCCCAATGTAAGTCAATGGAATTTTTTTGCAAAATTTTTTGGTCGCAGACCCACAAATGAGGCCTCAAATCGTGCGGATTATTTGGGAATGGTGTGCTATGACATTTATAAGCGATCGGGGGTACGGTGATTGCCCCAGGGGCAAAAAATTGGGCAAAAAATCCCATTGACTTTACATTGCGCCGAACTTTGACGAGTCATAGCTCAGAGCGAGGATTTCACAGAGACGTGTGATTTACCACATTTGAAGAGGCTGACAGGCTCTGTGAGAACATAACTCACAATGGGGTAAAAGTTTTACCCCTGGGGGGCAGGAGCTGCCCAAAGTTGCCCCAATGTTAAGTCTATGGTAGATTTTGTATTGAACATAACTCTGGATCACAGTGTCTTAGAGACAAGGGGGCGGGCTCATTTTACTCAGACGACCAATCAGTCTCTCAGGATCATTGTGAAGCTATCAAGACACGCCCTAGCAACCATTTAGAGCACCTTAGCAACAACTCCCATAGACTTCCATTGAAAGAGATCAAAGGGATATCTCCGGACTGAATTATCAAAGAAACACGAGGGTGGTTTCGTTTGACTTGGGGCAGTAAAACAGCCAATCATGAATCCCCTCAACACTTCCTAGCCCCTCCCTAGCAACCATTTTTGAGCACCTTAGCAACCAAAATCCAAAGAGAGATATCTTCCATTCTGAATGTCACAGAGGCATGGGAGTTGGTTTGTATCATTCATAATGACAAGCAGCCTTTGGAGATTCATCATTGGCAGCTGCCAAGCCACTCCCTAGCAACAATTTAGAGCACCCTAGCAACCACATTTATTGATTTCAATTACAGTAAGATATCTTCAGATCAGAATGAGACATGATAGTTGCTTTGTTTTAATTGGGTGAGTAATCAGTCTTCATCTTTCATCATGTGAACTACTTAGCCACACCCTAGCAACCATTTAAAGCACCCTAGCAACAAAACACCATTGACATCCATTCAAAATCACTAAGATGTGTATCTTAGGATCAGAATGTCATAGAGACTTCCGGGTTGACTTATTTCACTCAGGATGGAAAGTAGACTTGATAAATATCACCTTGGTAACTGCCTAGCAACCAGATGGGGTTACCCTAGCAACCAAGAAACAAATCACATATCTCTGCACAAGAAAATCACAGAGACTTCTGGGTTGACTTATTTCACTCAGGATGGCAAGGAGCATTGTTGCCTGTCACCTTGGTAACTGCCTAGCAACAGGATGGGGTTACCCTAGCAACCAAGAAACAAATCACATATCTCTGCACAAGAAAATCACAGAGACTTCCGGGTTGACTTATTTCACTCAGGATGGCAAGGAGCATTGTTGGCTTGCCCCTTGTTAACTGCCTAGCAACCAGATGGGGTTACCCTAGCAACCAAGTAACAAATCACATATCTTTGTACTAGAAATTCGTAGAGACTTCCGGGTTGACTTATTTTACTCAGGATGGCAAGTAGCGTTGGTGGCTGTCACCTTGGTAACTGCATATCAACCAGATGGTTTTCCCTAGCAACCATGGAACAACACCAATATCTCTGCACCAGAACATCCTACTGTCATGGGGGTGGCCTCTTTCAACTATGGGCAGAAGGTGGGACATTGTGGTAAGAAATTTTGCCACGGCAAGCACCACTCACATTTTCTTCAGGAAATGTACATTCTAGTTCTTCTTCTTCTTCTTTTTATTATTCTGGACAAAAGTTTATCACCTTGGTAACTGCCTAGCAACCAGATGGGGTTACCATAGCAACCAAGAAACAAATCACATATCTCTGCACAAGAAAATCACAGAGACTTCTGGGTTGACTTATTTCACTCAGGATGGCAAGGAGCATTGTTGCCTGTCACCTTGGTAACTGCCTAGCAACAGGATGGGGTTACCCTAGCAACCAAGAAACAAATCACATATCTCTGCACAAGAAAATCACAGAGACTTCCGGGTTGACTTATTTCACTCAGGATGGCAAGGAGCATTGTTGGCTGTCACCTTTGTAACTGCCTAGCAACCAGATGGGGTTACCCTAGCAACCAATTAACATCACATATCTCTGAACCAGAAAATCGTAGAGATTCCGGGTTGACTTATTTCACTCAGGATGGCAAGGAGCATTGTTGGCTTGCCCCTTGTTAACTGCCTAGCAACCAGATGGGGTTACCCTAGCAACCAAGTAACAAATCAAATATCTATGTACTAGAAAATCGTAGAGACTTCCGGGTTGACTTATTTTACTCAGGATGGCAAGTAGCGTTGGTGGCTGTCACCTTGGTAACTGCATATCAACCAGATGGTTTTCCCTAGCAACCATGGAACAACACCAATATCTCTGCACCAGAACATCCTACTGTCATGGGGGTGGCCTCTTTCAACTATGGGCAGAAGGTGGGACATTGTGGTAAGAAATTTTGCCACGGCAAGCACCACTCACATTTTCTTCAGGAAATGTACATTCTAGTTCTTCTTCTTCTTTTTATTATTCTGGACAAAAGTTTGGCGCGCTACTCCTCACGCAACTTTTGTGACAGACCCACAAATGAGGCGTCAAATTGTGCGGATTATTTGGGAATTGTGTGCTATGACTTTTATAAGCGATCGGGGGTACGGTGTTTGCCCCAGGGGCAAAAAATTGGGCAAAAAATCCCATTGACTTAACATTGAGCCGAACTTTGACAAGTCAAAGCTCAGAGCGAGGATTTCGCAGAGACGTGTGATTTACCACATTTGAAGAGGCTGACAGGCTCTGTGAGAACATACCTCACAATGGGGTAAAAGTTTTACCCCTGGGGGGCAGGAGCTGCCCAAAGTTGCCCCAATGTAAGTCAATGGAATTTTTTGCAAATTTTTTTGGTCACAGACCCTTGAATGAGGCGTCAAATCGTGCGGATTATTTGGGAATGGTGTGCTATGACTTTTATAAGCGATGGGGGGTACGGTATTTGCCCCAGGGGCAAAAAATTGAGCAAAAAATCCCATTGACTTAACATTGCGCCGAATTTTGACGAGTCATAGCTCAGAGCGAGGATTTCACAGAGACGTGTGATTTACCACATTTGAAGAGGCTGACAGGCTCTGTGAGAACATACCTCACAATGGGGTAAAAGTTGCACCCCTGGGGGGCATGAGCTGCCCAAAGTTGCCCCAATGTTAAGTCTAAGGTAGATTTTGTATTGAACATAACTCTGGATCACAGTGTCTTAGAGACAAGGGGGCGGGCTCATTTTACTCAGATGACCAATCAGTCTCTCAGGATCATTGTGAAGCTATCAAGCCACGCTCTAGCAACCATTTAGAGCACCTTAGCAACAACTCCCATATACTTCCATTGAAAGAGATTAAGGGATATCTCCGGACTGAATTATCATAGAAACACGAGGGTGGTCTCGTTTGACTTGGGGCAGTAAAACAGCCAATCATGAATCCCCTCAACACTTCCTAGCCCCTCCCTAGCAACCATTTTCGAGCACCTTAGCAACCAAAATCCAAAGAGAGATATCTTCCATTCTGAATGTCACAGAGGCATGGGAGTTGGTTTATATCATTCATACTGACAAGCAGCCTTTGGAGATTCATCATTGGCAGCTGCCAAGCCACTCCCTAGCAACAATTTAGAGCACCCTAGCAACCACATTTATTGATTTCAATTACAGTAAGATATCTTCAGATCAGAATGTCCTAGAGACATGATAGTTGCTTTGTTTTAATTGGGTGAGTAATCAGTCTTCATCTTTCATCATGTGAACTACTTAGCCACGCCCTAGCAACCATTTAAAGCACCCTAGCAACAAAACACCTTTGACATCCATTCAAAATCACTAAGATGTGTATCTTATGATCAGAATGTCGTAGAGACTTCCGGGTTGACTTATTTCACTCAGGATGGAAAGTAGACTTGATAAATATCACCCTGGTAACTGCCTAGCAACCAAATGGGGTTACCCTAGCAACCAAGAAACAAATCAAATATCTCTGCACAAGAAAATCACAGAGACTTCCGGGTTGACTTATTTCACTCAGGATGGCAAGCAGCATTGTTTGCTGTCACCTTGGTAACTGCCTAGCAACCAGATGGGGTTACCCTAGCAACCAAGAAACAAATCACATATCTCTGCACAAGAAAATCATAGAGGCTTCCGGGTTGACTTATTTCACTCAGTATGGCAAGGAGCATTGTTGCCTGTCACCTTGGTAACTGCCTAGCAACCAGATGGGGTTACCCTAGCAACCAAAAAACAAATCACATATCTCTGCACAAGAAAATCACAGAGACTTCCGGGTTGACTTATTTCACTCAGGATGGCAAGGAGCATTGTTGGCTGTCACCTTGGTAACTGCCTAGCAACCAGATGGGGTTACCCTAGCAACCAAGAAACAAATCAAATATCTCTGCACAAGAAAATCATAGAGACTTCCGGGTTGACTTATTTCACTCAGGATGGCAAGGAGCATTGTTGGCTGTCACCTTGGTAACTGCCTAGCAACCAGATGGGGTTACCCTAGCAACCAAGAAACAAATCACATATCTCTGCACAAGAAAATCACAGAGACTTCCGGGTTGACTTTTTTCACTCGGGATGGCAAGTAGCATTGTTGGCTGTCAAATTGGTATCTGCCTAGCAACCAGATGGGGTTACCCTAGCAACCAAGTAACAAATCCCATATCTCTGCACCAGAACACCCTACTGTCATGGGGGTGGGCTCTTTCAACTTTGGGCAGTGGGTGTGACATTGAGGTACGAAATTTTGCCACGGCAAGCACCACTCACATTTTCTTCAGGAAATGTACATTCTAGTTAGTGGTGCTTGCAAAGCAACACTATTGTAATCTCACATACTTATTTTTCTTCTTCTTCTTCTTCTTCTTCTTCCGTACAAAACTTCGGCACCTAACTCGTCCCGCACCTTTTGGCGTAGACCCATGAATGAGGTGTCAAATCGTGCGGCTCATTGAGGAGAGGTGTGCTATGACTTTTATAAGCGATCGGGGGTACGGTGTTTGCCCCAGGGGCAAAAAACTGGGCAAAAAATCCCATTGACTTAACATTGAGCCGAACTTTGACGAGTCATAGCTCAGAGCTAGGATTTCGCAGAGACGTGTGATTTATGAGATTTGAAGAGGCTGACAGACTCTGTGAGAACATACCTCACAATGGGGTAAAACTTTTACCCCTGGGGGGCAGGAGCTGCCCAAAGTTGCCCCAATGTAAGTCAATGGAATTTTTTGCAAAATTTTTTGGTCACAGACCCACGAATGAGGCGTCAAATCGTGCGGATTATTTGGGAATGGTGTGCTATGACTTTTATAAGCGATCGGGGGTATGGTATTTGCCCCAGGGGCAAAAAATTGGGCAAAAAATCCCATTGACTTTACATTGCTCCGAACTTTGACGAGTCATAGCTCAGAGCGAGGATATCACACAGACGTGTGATTTACCACATTTGAAGAGGCTGACAGGCTCTGTGAGAACATACCTCACAATGGGGTAAAAGTTGCACCCCTTGGGGGCAGGAGCTGCCCAAATTTGCCCCAATGTTAAGTCTATGGTAAATTGTGTATTGAACATAACTCTGGATCACAGTGTCTTAGAGACAAGGGGGCGGGCTCATTTTACTCAGACGACCAATCAGTCTCTCAGGATCATTGTGAAGCTATCAAGCCACGCCCTAGCAACCATTTACAGTACCTTAGCAACAAGTCCCATAGACTTCCATTGAAAGAGATCAAAGGGATTTCTCCGGACTGAATTATCATAGAAACACGAGGGTGGTCTCATTTGACTTGGGGCAGTAAAACAGCCAATCATGAATCCCCTCAACACTTTCTAGCCCCTCCCTATCAACCATTTTCGAGCACCTTAGCAACCAAAATCCAAAGAGAGATATCTTCCGTTCTGAATGTCACAGAAGCATGGGAGTTGGTTTATATCATTCATACTGACAAGCAGCCTTTGGAGATTCATCATTGGCAGCTGCCAAGCCACTCCCTAGCAACAATTTAGAGCACCTTAGCAACCACATTTATTGATTTCAATTACAGTAAGATATCTTCAGATCAGAATGTCCTAGAGACATGATAGTTGCTTTGTTTTCATTGGGTGAGTAACCAGTCTTCAGCTTTCATCATATGAACTACTTAGCCATGCCCTAGCAACCATTTAAAGCACCCTAGCAACAAAACACCATTGACATCCATTCAAAATCACTAAGATGTGTATCTTAGGATCAGAATGTCGTAGAGACTTCCGGGTTGACTTATTTCACTCAGGATGGAAAGTAGACTTGATAAATATCACCCTGGTAACTGCCTAGCAACCAGATGGGTTTACCATAGCAACCAAGTAACAAATCTCATATCTTTGCACTACAAAATCGTAGAGACTTCCGAGTTGACTTATTTCACTCAAGATGGCAAGGAGCATTGTTGGATGTTACTTTGGTAACTGCCTAGCAACCAAATGGGGTTACCCTAGCAACCATGAAACAAATCACATATCTCTGCACAAGAAAATCACAGAGACTTCCGGGTTGAATTATTTCACTCAGGATGGCAAGGAGCATTGTTGGCTGTCACCTTGGTAACTGCCTAGCAACCAGATGGGGTTACCCTAGCAACCAAGAAACAAATCACATATCTCTGCACAAGAAAATCACAGAGACTTCCAGTTTGACTTATTTCACTCAGGATGGCAAGGAGCATTGTTGCCTGCGACCTTGGTAACTGCCTAGCAACCAGATGGGGTTACCCTAGCAACCAAGAAACAAATCACATATCTCTGCACAAGAAAATCACAGAGACTTCCGGGTTGACTTATTTCACTCAGGATGGCAAGGAGCATTGTTGGCTGTCACCTTGGTAACTGCCTAGCAACCAGATGGGGTTACCCTAGCAACCAAGTAACTAATCATATATCTCTGAACCAGAAAATTGTAGTGATTCCGTGTTGACTTATTTCATTTAGGATGGCAAGGAGCATTGTTGTCTTGCCCCTTGGTAACTGCCTCGCAACCAGAAGGGGTTACCCTAGCAACCAAGAAACAAATCACATATCTCTGCACAAGAAAATCACAGAGACTTCCGGGTTGACTTATTTTACTCAGGATGGCAAGGAGCATTGTTGCCTGTCACCTTGGTAACTGCCTAGAAACCAGATGGGGTTACCCTAGCAACCAAGAAACAAATCACATATCTCTGCACAAGAAAATCACAGAGACTTCCGGATTGACTTATTTCACTCAGGATGGCAAGGAGCATTGTTGGCTTGCCCCTTGGTAACTTCCTAGCAACCAGAAGGGTTTACCCTAGCAACCAAGTAACAAATCACATATCTCTGTACTAGAAAATCGTAGAGACTTCCGGGTTGACTTATTTTACTCAGGATGGCAAGTAGCGTTAGTGGCTGTCACCTTGGTAACTGCCTACCAACCAGATGGGGTTACCCTAGCAACCAATAAACAAATCACATATCTCTGCACAAGAAAATCACAGAGACTTCCGGGTTAACTTATTTCACTCAAGATGGCAAGGAGCATTGTTGGATGTTACTTTGGTAACTGCCTTGCAACCAGATGGGGTTACCCTAGCAACCAAGTAACAAATCACATATCTCAGTACTAGAAAATCGTAGAGACTTCCGGGTTGACTTATTTTACACAGGATGGAAAGAAGCATTGGTGGATGTCACCTTAGTAACTGCATATCAACCAGATGGGTTTCCCTAGCAACCATGGAACAACACCAATATCTCTGCACCAGAACATCCTACTGTCATGGGGGTGACCTCTTTCAACTTTGGGCAGTAGGTGGGACATTGTGGTAAGACATTTTGCCACGGCAAGCACCACTCACATTTTCTTCAGGAAATGTACATTCTAGTTAGTGGTGCTTGCCAAAGGCAAGGTATCACTATTGTTATTGCTCATACTTATTATTATTATTAGTGGTGCTTGCCAAAGGCCAGGCATCACTATTGTTATTGCTCATACTTATTATTAGTGGTGCTTGCAAAGCAACACTATTGTAATCTCACATACTTATTAGTGGTGCTTGCAAAGCAACACTATTGTAATCTCACATACTTATTTTTCTTCTTCTTCTTCTTCTTCTTCTTCTTCCGTACAAAACTTCGGCACCTAACTCGTCCCGCACCTTTTGGCGTAGACCCATGAATGAGGTGTCAAATCGTGCGGCTCATTGAGGAGAGGTGTGCTATGACTTTTATAAGCGATCGGGGGTACGGTGTTTGCCCCAGGGGCAAAAAATTGGGCAAAAATTCCCATTGACTTAACATTGCGCCGAACTTTGACGAGTCATAGCTCAAAGCGAGGATTTCGCAGAGACATGTGATTTACCACATTTGAAGAGGTTGACAGGCTCTGTGAGAACATACCTCACAATGGGGTAAAAGTTGCACCCCTGGGGGGCAGGAGCTGCCCAAAGTTGCCCCAATGTAAGTCAATGGAATTTTTTTCAAAATTTTTTGGTCGAAAACCCACAAATGAGGCGTCAAATCGTGCGGATTATTTGGGAATGGTGTCCTATGACTTTTATAATCGATCGGGGGTACGGTGATTGCCCCAGGGGCAAAAAATTGGGCAAAAAATCCCATTGACTTAACATTGCGCCGAACTTTGACGAGTCATAGCTCAGATCGAGGATTTCACAGAGACGTGTGATTAACCAGATTTGAAGAGGCTGACAGGCTCTGTGAGAACATACCTCACAATGGGGTAAAAGTTGCACCCCTGGGGGGCATGAGCTGCCCAAAGTTGCCCCAATGTTAAGTCTATGGTAGATTTTGTATTGAACATAACTCTGGATCACAGTGTCTTAGAGACAAGGGGGCGGGCTCATTTTACTCAGATGACCAGTCAGTCTCTCAGGATCATTGTGAAGCTATCAAGCCACGCCCTAGCAACCATTTAGAGCACCTTAGCAACAACTCCCATAGACTTCCATTGAAAGAGATCAAAGGGATATCTCCGGACTGAATTATCATAGAAACACGAGGGTGGTCTCGTTTGACTTGGGGCAGTAAAACAGCCAATCATGAATCCCCTCAACACTTCCTAGCCCCTCCCTAGCAACCATTTTCGAGCACCTTAGCAACCAAAATCCAAAGAGAGATATCTTCCATTCTGAATGTCACAGAGGCATGGGAGTTGGTTTGTATCATTCATACTGACAAGCAGCCATGGGATATTCATCATTGGCAGCTGCCAAGCCACTCCCTAGCAACAATTTGGAGCACCCTAGCAACCACATTTATTGATTTCAATTGAAGTAAGATATCTTCAGATCAGAATGTCCTAGAGACATGATAGTTGCTTTGTTTTAATTGGGTGAGTAATCAGTCTTCATCTTTCATCATGTGAACTACTTAGCCACGCCCTAGCAACCATTTAAAGCACCCTAGCAACAAAACACCATTGACATCCATTCAATATCACTAAGATGTGTATCTTAGGATCAGAAAGTCGTAGAGACTTCCGGGTTGACTTATTTCACTCAGGATGGAAAGTAGACTTGATAAATATCACCCTGGTAACTGCCTAGCAACCAAATGGGGTTACCCTAGCAACCAATAAACAAATCACATATCTCTGCACAAGAAAATCACAGAGACTTCCGGGTTGACTTATTTCACTCAGGATGGCACGGAGCATTGTTTGCTGTCACCTTGGTAACTGCCTAGCAACCAGATGGGGTTACCCTAGCAACCAAGAAATAAATCACATATCTCTGCACAAGAAAATCACAGAGACTTCCGGGTTGACTTATTTCACTCAGGATGGCAAGGAGCATTGTTGCCTGTCACCTTGGTAACTGCCTAGCAACCAGATGGGGTTACCCTAGCAACCAAGAAACAAATCACACATCTCTGCACAAGAAAATCACAGAGACTACCGGGTTGACTTATTTCACTCAGGATGGCAAGGAGCATTGTTGGCTGTCACCTTGGTAACTGCCTAGCAACCAGATGGGGTTACCCTAGCAACCAATTAACAAATCACGTATCTCTGAACCAGAAAATCGTAGAGATTCCAGGTTGACTTATTTCAGTCAGGATGGCAAGGAGCATTCTTGGCTGTCACCTTGGTAACTGCCTAGCAACCAGATGGGGTTACCCTAGCAACCAAGAAACAAATCACATATCTCTGTACTAGAAAATCACAGAGACTTCCGGGTTGACTTATTTCAGTCAGGATGGCAAGGAGCATTGTTGCCTGTCACCTTGGTAACTGCCTAGTAACCAGATGGGGTTACCCTAGCAACCAATAAACAAATCACATATCGCTGCACAAGAAAATCACAGAGACTTCCGGGTTGACTTATTTCACTCAGGAGAGCAAGGAGCATTGTTGGCTGTCACCTTGGTAACTGCCTAGCAACCAGATGGGGTTACCCTAGCAACCAAGAAACAAATCACATATCTCTGTACTACAAAATCGTAGAGACTTCCGGATTGACTTATTTTACTCAGGATGGTAAGTAGCATTGGTGGCTGTCACCTTAGTAACTGCATATCAACCAGATGGGTTTCCCTAGCAACCATGGAACAACACCAATATCTCTGCACCAGAACATCCTACTGTCATGGGGGTGGCCTCTTTCAACTTTGGGCAGTAGGTGGGACATTGTGGTAAGAAATTTTGCCACGGCAAGCACCACTCACATTTTCTTCAGGAAATGTACATTCTAGTTCTTCTTCTTCTTCTTCTTCTTCCGTACAAAACTTCGGCGCCTAACTCGTCCCGCACCTTTTGGCGTAGACCCATGAATGAGGTGTCAAATCGTGCGGCTCATTGAGGAGAGGTGTGCTATGACTTTTATAAGCGATCGGGGGTACGGTGTTTGCCCCAGGGGTAAAAAATTGGGCAAAAAATCCCATTGACTTAACATTGAGCCGAACTTTGACGAGTCATAGCTCAGAGCGAGGATTTCGCAGAGACGTGTGATTTACCACATTTGAAGAGGCTGACAGGCTCTGTGAGAACATACCTCACAATGGGGTAAAAGTTGCACCCCTGGGGGGCAGGAGCTGCCCAAAGATGCTCCAATGTAAGTCAATGGAATTTTTTTCAAAATTTTTTGTTCGCAGACTCACAAATGAGGCGTCAAATCGTGCGGATTATTTGGGAATGGTGTGCTATGACTTTTATAAGCGATCGGGGGTACGGTGATTGCCCCAGGGGCAAAAAATTGGGCAAAAAATCCCATTGACTTAACATTGCACCGAACTTTGACGAGTCATAGCTCAGAGCGAGGATTTCACAGAGACGTGTGATTTACCACATTTGAAGAGGCTGACAGGCTCTGTGAGAACATACCTCACAATGGGGTAAAAGTTGCACCCCTGGGGGGCATGAGCTGCCCAAATTTGCCCCAATGTTAAGTCTAAGGTAGATTTTGTATTGAGCATAACTCTGGATCACAGTGTCTTAGAGACAAGGGGGCGGGCTCATTATACTCAGACGACCAATCAGTCTCTCAGGATCATTGTGAAGCTATCAAGCCACGCCCTAGCAACCATTTAGAGCACCTTAGCTACAACTCCCATAGACTTCCATTGAAAGAGATCAAAGGGATATCTCCGGACTGAATTATCATAGAAACATGAGTGTGGTCTTGTTTGACTTGGGGCAGTAGAACAGCCAATCATGAATCCCCTCAACACTTCCTAGACCCTCCCTAGCAACCATTTTCGAGCACCTTAGCAACCAAAATCCAAAGAGAGATATCTTCCATTCTGAATGTCACAGAGGCATGGGAGTTGGTTTGTATCATTCATACTGACAAGAAGCCTTTGGAGATTCATCATTGGCAGCTGCCAAGCCACTCCCTAGCAACAATTTAGAGCACCCTAGCAACCACATTTATTGATTTCAATTACAAGATATCTTCAGATCAGAATGTCCTAGAGACATGATATTTGCTTTGTTTTAATTGGGTGAGTAATCAGTCTTCATCTTTCATCATGTGAACTACTTAGCCACACCCTAGCAACCATTTAAAGCACCCTAGCAACAAAACACCATTGACATCCATTCAAAATCACTAAGATGTGTATCTTAGGATCAGAATGTCGTAGAGACTTCCGGGTTGACTTATTTCACTCAGGATGGAAAGTAGACTTGATAAATATCACCCTGGTAACTGCCTAGCAACCAAATGGGGTTACCCTAGCAACCAAGAAACAAATCACATATCTCTGCACAAAAAAATCACAGAGACTTCCGGGTTGACTTATTTCACTCAGGATGGCAAGGAGCATTGTTGGCTGTCACCTTGGTAACTGCCTAGCAACCAGATGGGGTTACCCTAGCAACCAAGAAACAAATCACATATTTGCACAAGAAAATCACTGAGACTTCTGGGTTGACTTATTTCACTCAGGATGGCAAGGAGCATTGTTGGCTGTCACCTTGGTAACTGCCTAGCAACCAGATGGGGTTACCCTAGCAACCAAGAAACAAATCACATATCTCTGCACAAGAAAATCACTGAGACTTCCGTGTTGACTTATTTCACTCAGGATGGCAAGGAGCATTGTTGCCTGTCACCTTGGTAACTGCCTAGCAACCAGATGGGGTTACCCTAGCAACCAAGAAACAAATCACATATCTCTGCACAAGAAAATCACAGAGACTTCCGGGTTGACTTATTTCACTCAGGATGGCAAGGAGCATTGTTGCCTGTCACCTTGGTAACTGCCTAGCAACCAGATGGGGTTACCCTAGCAACCAAGAAACAAATCACATATCTCTGCACAAGAAAATCACAGAGACTTCCGGGTTGACTTATTTCACTCAGGATGGCAAGGAGCATTGTTGGCTGTCACCTTGGTAACTGCCTAGCAACCAGATGGGGTAACCCTAGCAACCAAGTAACAAATCACATATCTCTGAACCAGAAAATCGTAGAGATTCCGGGTTGACTTATTTCATTCAGGATGGCAAGGAGCATTGTTGGCTTGCCCCTTGTTAACAGCCTAGCAACCAGATGGGGTTTCCCTAGCAACCAAGTAACAAATCACATATCTCTGTACTAGAAAATCGTAGAGACTTCCGGGTTGACTTATTTTACTCAGGATGGCAAGTAGCGTTGGTGGCTGTCACCTTAGTATCTGCATATCAACCAGATGGGTTTCCCTAGCAACCATGGAACAACACCAATATCTCTGCACCAGAAAATCCTACTGTCATGGGGTGGCCTCTTTCAACTTTGCGCAGTAGGTGGGACATTGTGGTAAGAAATTTTGCCACGGCAAGCACCACTCACATTTTCTTCAGGAAATGTACCTATCTATTTAGTGGTGCTTGCAAAGCAACACTATTGTAATCTCACATACTTATTATTCTTCTTCTTCTTCTTCTTCCGTACAAAACTTCGGCGCCTAACTCGTACCGCACCTTTTGGCGTAGACCCATGAATGAGGTGTCAAATCATGCGGCTCATTGAGGAGAGGTGTGCTATGACTTTTATAAGCGATCGGGGGTACGGTGTTTGCCCCAGGGGCAAAAAATTGGGCAAAAAATCCCATTGACTTAACATTGAGCCGAACTTTGACGAGTCATAGCTCAGAGCGAGGATTTCGCAGAGACGTGTGATTTACCACATTTGAAGAGGCTGACAGGCTCTGTGAGAACATACCTCACAATGGGGTAAAAGTTTTACCCCTGGGGGGCAGGAGCTGCCCAAAGTTGCCCCAATGTAAGTCAAAGGAATTTTTGGCAAAATTTTTTGGTCACAGACCCACGAATGAGGCGTCAAATCGTGCGGATTATTTGGGAATGGTGTGCTATGACTTTTATAAGCGATCGGGGGTATGGTATTTGCCCCAGGGGCAAAAAATTGGGCAAAAAATCCTATTGACTTAACATTGCGCCAAACTTTGACGAGTCATAGCTCAGAGCGAGGATTTCACACAAACGTGTGATTTACCACATTTGAAGAGGCTGACAGGCTCTGTGAGAACATACCTCACAATGGGGTAAAATTTGCACCCCTGGGGGACAGGAGCTGCCCAAAGTTGCCCCAATGTCTATGGTGTAGGACGGCCCATGAAATGTCATTTTGTATTGAACATAACTCTGGATCACAGTGTCTTAGAGACAAGGGGGCGGGCTCATTTTACTCAGACGACCAATCAGTCTCTCAGGATCATTTTGAAGCTATCAAGCCACGCCCTAGCAACCATTTAGAGCACCTTAGCAACAAGTCCCATAGACTTCCATTGAAAGAGATCAAAGGGATATCTCCGGACTGAATTATCATAGAAACACGAGGGTGGTCTCGTTTGACTTGGGGCAGTAAAACAGCTAATCATGAATCCCCTCAACACTTCCTAGCCCCTCCCTAGCAACCATTTTCGAGCACCTTAGTAACCAAAATCCAAAGAGAGATATCTTCCATTCTGAATGTCACAGAGGCATGGGAGATGGTTTATATCATTCATACTGACAAGCAGCCTTTGGAGATTCATCATTGGCAGCTGCCAAGCCACTCCCTAGCAACCAAACAGAGTACCCTAGCAACCATTTTGCAAGACCTATATCTCTGCATCAGAACATCGTAGAGACATGGGGGTTGGCTCTTTTGACTCATGCTAGCAAACAGCACGTCCAACATGCTACACATGCTAGCAGTGAATAGCTACATGCTAATAGCGATTATTTACATGTAAAATCATGCCTAAAACATGCTAAGAACTCTATAAAAACTTCATAGTAACCATCTGTGACAACTACCAACCACCTGGTAACACCATAGCAACCACCCATATCACCCTAGCAACCGCCTAGCAACCACCCACAACACCCTAGCAACCACCCAGGATACCCTAGCGACCGCCTAGCAACACCATAGCAACCACCCACAACACCCTGGCAACCACCCAGAACACCCTAGCAACCACCTAGCAACACCCTAGCAAAAACCCAGAATACCCTAGCGACCACCTAGCAACCACCTAGCAACACCCTAGCAACCATCTAAAAACAACCAAGCAACCACCCAGAACACCCTAGCAACCACCTAGCAACACCCTAGCAACCACCCAGAATGCCCTAGCAACTGCCTAGCAACCACCCAGAACACCCTAGCAACTGCCTAGCAACACCATAGCAACCACCTAGAACACACTAGCAACCGCCTAGCAACCACCTAGCAACACCCTAGCAACCACCTAACAACACCCTAGCAACCACCTAGCAACACCCTAGCAACCACCCAGAATACACTAGCAACCGCCTAGCAACCACCCAGAACACCCTAGCAACTGCCTAGCAACACCATTGCAACCGCCTAGCAACTAAAGGAGGCTTGATAAGTATCACTCTGGTAACTGCCTAGCAACCAAATGTGGTTAGCCTAGCAACCAAGTAACAAATCACATATCTCTGCAACAGAAAATTATAGAGACTTCCGGGTTGACTTTATTCACTCAGGATGGAAAGGAGGCTTGATAAGTATCACCCTGGTAACTGCATAGCAACCAGATATGGTTACCCTTGCAACCAAGTTACAAATCACATATCTTTGAACCAGTACATCGTAGAGACAGGGGTTGACATATTTCACTCAGGATTGCAAGGAGCCTTATGAGTATCACTTTGGTAACTGCCTAGCAACCAGATGGGGTTACCCTAGCAACCAAGTAACAAACCACATATCTCTGCACTAGAAAATCGTAGAAAATTCCGGGTTGACTTATTTCACTCAGGATGGCAAGGAGCATTGTTGGCTGTCACCTTTGTAACTACCTAGCAACAAAATGGGGTTACCCTAGCAACCAAGTAACAAATCACTTATCTCTGCACTAGAAAACCAAAGAGAGTTCCGGGTTGACTTATTTCACTCGGGATGGCAAGGAGGATTGTTGGCTGTCACCTTGGTATCAGCCTAGCAACCAAATGGGGTTACCCTAGCAACCAAGCAACAAATCACATATCACTTCACCAGAAAATCATAGAGACTTCCCGGTTGACTTATTTCACTCAGGAAGGAAAGTCACCTTGATAAGTATCACCCTGGTAACTCCCTAGCAACTAAAACTGGTTACCCTAGCAACCAAGCTACAAATAACATATCTCTTCATCAGAACATCGTAGAGACATCCGGGTTGAATTATTATACTCAGAAAGTAAAGTATTCATGATAAGTATCACCCTGGTAACTGCCTAGCAACCAGATGGGGATACCCTAGCAACCAAGTATCAAATCACATATCTCTGCACTAGAAAATCGTAGAGACTTCCGGGTTGACTTTTTTCACTCGGGATGGCAAGGAGCATTGTTGGCTGTCACATTGGTAACTGCCTAGCAACCAGATGGGGTTACCCTAGCAACCAAGTAACAAATCCCATAGTTCTGCACCAGAACACCCTACTATAATGGGGGTGGCCTCTTTCAACTTTGGGCAGTAGGTGGGACATTGAGTTAAGAAATTTTGCCACGGTAAGCACCACTCACATTTTCTTCAGGAAATGTACATTCTAGTTCTTCTTCTTATTATTATTATTCCATACAAAGTTTGGCGCGCTACTCCTCCCGCAGCTTTTGTCACAGACCCCTAAGTGAGGCATCAAATCGTGCGGCTCATTAAGGAGAGGTGTGCTATATCTTTTCTAAGCGATCAGTTGTACGATGTTCGCACAGCGGACGAAAAAGTGGCCAAAAAAGTCCCATTGACTTTACATTGCGGAATGTTCAGAAATTTTAATCCCAACTGACATTTTCACACACATAGACAAAAAAGGGCCTGACAGCCCTGCGTCTCTCCCTCTCTCTCTCCCTCAGAGGATTTATATTATCAAGCAGCCAATAAGAAATGACAAAAAAAATCTTCATAACCACACCCTAAAACATGCTAAAAATGTGCTAGCATCATGCTAACATATGCTGGCATCACCTAGCAAAATGCTAAAACATGCTATAATTGTGTTAGCATCATGCTAACACATGCTGGCATCGCCTAGCGAAGTGCTAAAACATGCTAAAAATGTGCTAGCAACATGCTAACTTATACTAGTATTACATAGCGAAGTACTAAAACCTGCTATAAACGTGTTAGCATCATGTTAACACATGGTAGTATCGCCTAACAAAGTGCTAAAACATGCTAAAATCATGTTAGCATTATGCTAACACATGCTAGCATCACCTAGCGAAGTGCTAAAACATGCTAGTATTATGCTAACGCATGTTAGCATTGCCTAGGGAATTGTTGAAACATACTAAAAACGTGCTAGTATCATGCTATCACATGCTAGAATCGCCTAGCGAAGTGCTAAAATATTCTAAAAACGTGCTACCATCATGAAAAACACGTGCTAGCAACATTCTATGACGTTTATTTTAGTGCTTAGAAACAAGTTAGAAAATGCTATTTGACGAGTTTTGCCACGGCAAGCACCACTACATTTTCTTCAGGAAATGTACATTCTAGTTAGGTTGGCTTGAGAAAGCCAACTTACTGAAATCCTACAGACTAAAATTATCAAGACTAACTCCTCCTAGAGCTTTTAAGCTACATGCACCAAACTCGGAACAGACCTTCAGACTAATCCCGAATAGTGTGCTATGTCTTTTTTAAGCGATCGGGTGTACGATGCTCGCACAGCGGACGAAAAAGCGTCCAAAAAAGTCCCATTGACTTAACATTGTGGAATTTTCAGAAATTGAAATCCCAACCGACGTTTTCACACACACAGACACAAAAGGGCCTGTCAGCCCTGCGTCTCTCCCTCTCTCTCTCCCTCAGAGGATTTATATTATCAAGCAGCCAATAAAAATCTTCATAGCCACACCCTAAAACATGCTAAAAATGTGCTAGCATCATGCTAACATATGCTGGCATCGCCTAGCAAAATGCTAAAACATGCTATAAACGTGTTAGCATCATGCTAACACATGTTGGCATCGCCTAGCGAAGTGCTAAAACACACTAAAAACGTGCTAGCAACATGCTAACACATGCTAGTATCGCCTAGCAAAGTGTTAAAACATGCTAAAATGTGCTAGCATCATTCTAACACATACTGGCATTGCCTAGCGAAGTGCTAAAACATGCTAAAAACATGCTAGCAACATGCTAACACATGCTAGCATCACCTAACGAAGTGCTAAAACATGCTAAAAACATGCTAGCATCATGCTAACAAATAATAGCATCGCCTCCCAAAGCGTTAAAACATGCTAAAAACGTGTTAGCATCATGCTAAAACATAATAGCATCGCCTTCCGAAGCGCTAAAACATGCTAAAAACATGCTAGCATTCTTCTAACACATACTGGCATCGCCTAGCGAAGTGCTAAAACGTGCTAAAAACATCCTAGCATCATGATAACACATGCTGGCATCGCCTAGCGAAGTGTTAAAACTTGCTAAAAATGTGCTAGCATTATGCTAACACATGCTAGCATCGCCTAGCGAAGTGCTAAAACATGCTAGTATTATGCTAACAGATGTTAGCATTGCCTAGGGAATTGCTAAAACATGCTAAAAACGTGCTTTATCTTTTCTAAGCGATCGGGTGTACGATGTTCGCACAGCAGATGAAAAGTGGCCAAAAAATTCCCATTGACTTAACATTGCGGAATGTTCAGAAATTTAAATTCCAACTGATGTTTTCACACATACAGGCAAAAAAGGGCCTGACAGCCCTGCGTCTCTCCTTCTCTCTCTCCCTCAGAGGATTTATATTATCAAGCAGCCAATAAGTAATGACCTAAAAACTTCATAGCCACAGTATAGTAGCTTCCGGGTTGACTTTATTCACTCAGTATGGAAAGGAGTCTTGATAAGTATCACCCTGGTAACTGCATAGCAACAAGACAGGGTTACCCTAGCAACCAAGTAACAAATCACATATCTGTGTACCAGAAAATTGTACAAATAGTTTTTTGAGTATCACCTTGTTAACTGCCTAGCAACCAGATGGGGTTACCCAAGCAACCAAGTAACAAATCATATATTTCTGCTCCAGAAAATCGTAGAGAATTCTGGGTTGACTTAATTCACTCAGGATGGAAAGGAGGCTTGAAAAGTATTACCTGGGAAAGGGAAGAAATGTAACGACAGACAATTTCTTCACCTTGTTGCAACTGGCAAACAATCTTTTGGTGAACAAAACAACCATTGTTGGCACAATGAATAAAATCAGACAAGAGATGCCCACAAGTTCACAGACTCAACTTTTGTAATCTGCCAGGCATGTAAGTGACTTGTCTGTGGCACATGCTCCAAGAAGCCACCAAAGGCGTGTTTGAAATGTTGACAAAATTGGTCGGTTTGGAAAATGAAACACTATAGATTTCGGCTATCGGTTGAGTATACCGGCACATAGAATACAAAAATAGCACTAATAAAGTATTTTTTTTCTTTCTTTTTTTTTTTTATTCGGGTAGAATATATTTGTATTTTATCTCACGTATTATAGCAGAATGTATAGTATAATGGACAATTGATATATTTTTGTAGCTCGAATATTTTCTTGAAGCTGAGATGGTAGTGCCCAGGAACCTGAATGACTGAATGACTCACAGTTCTGTTTAGAATGGTGAGGGGGGTCAGCAAATTATCATTCCATTTTGTGTGTCACAGAGGGGGTTGGGGTGTTGGAAATTAATATGGTGAAGTTACAAACTTCTCAACATTCACAGTTCAAATTACTGATTCAATAGCTTAGTTGGTAGTAAGCAGTCAAACATAAATTAATTCGCCTATAGCTTTTTTCACACTCTCACCATATTCAAACTAATAAACCACAAATCGAAATATGAGGTCAATTTGCAAATACTAAGCTGATAATTATGTGTACACATTTTAAATGTTAAAAATTACTATTCTATCCAATAAAACAAACGTGGGTACATGCGTCCGTGCACTGTCAAAAGAATATGTTATGAGCATATCACAAACGTGATTGTCGATCACAACTTAATTTATGCCAAACGAGAACGAAATGATACAAACTAAATATATGAGCATATCCTAAAATAAATGTAATAATAAAATAATAATAATGAATTCTTAAATATTCTGAAATGGTAATGCAACAGAATAAATCTGGACATAAAGAATTACATTTATTCTATGAAAATATTTTTTTAAAGACTAAAAATACACAAATGGCATTTTATTATTAATTGATTATCAATTACAGTCAATGAAATGATAGCTTACACACACATGTACATGTAAACAAAGAAAGCTTTTTTTCAGCTTATTTCCATGTAAATACATGTTAAGATATCGAGAATTCAACAATTTAATTACGAATAACAGCACTAAAATTATTATTATTATTTATACTATATACACTACAATTATTATCAATTATATTACAATGATTTTTCATTGCAAGACAAAGCATGCCTTTGCTAAAAACGAATATATAATAATTCAAACAGATAACAGATTAAATTATATTATATTGTATAAAACATATTGATGTTAACGCAAATAAATGAGCAGAAATCTTGAAAATTTCTCAGTGCTTAAGAAAACACTTGCAGTGACATAACAATTTTAAGATCAATCCATTGGCTATGTGCAAGATGTGCCATCTAGCGATCATTATGTGTCAGTAGCAGTGTCCCTATATGAAGACTAAGCGGTCATCTGACCCCTTAAGTCGTGCTATTGGTAGTTTACAGAGGCTCAGCGCCTCTAGTGTTTAACACCTACCATTCAAATATACCGCAGCCAAATAGCCTAATTATTTGATTTCCATGAAATTCTTTGTACTGTCCATCATTACAGAAAATTATTTACTTACACAAATTATTACTATATTTTACATCATCCGTTCAACTAAAAAAAAAAATTAGATTGTTTTGATTTTTTAATGAATACTGAATAAATTGATACAAATGGCCTGATATTTAAACGTTGCGTACACACAAAATGGGCAATGTCCTTCACACATATCGGGATTTATATTTAAAAAAATACTTTCCGTAAATATGTGCATACCGTACGGACACTCTTGACTGTGCGTATGCACTGTTTAAGGAGGAATGGTGGTGGTGTAGTGGTCTAAAGCACATAACTGGTAATCTGGTAATCAGAAGGGCTCTGTAAATCGCTTTGGATAAAAGCATCTGCCAAATGCATAAATGTAAATGTAAATGTTTAAACATTTTGTGTAAATTGGTGACTCCAGCTGGACAAATAATGAACTGAACAGATTGATTATAAACTCTGAATTCCATTTTATTCAAATGTAGAATAAAAAGGTATGTAGTTAAACACTTCAAACAGAAGTAATCATTATCAAGATAAAGGTACACTATATTATTTTTAATTTAACTACTGAAAAGGCATTAAAATATAAGATGTAAAAGGAAAATGTTGGTTTCAGATGCACTGCGATTGGACAAATTTCCTGTGTCATCAGGGATACTTTTGAACCGTGAGTACTAGACACGAAATTCTGTGTCATTCCATGGCTCAAGACGATTCGAACGCAACCTATGAAGTCATTTTCCATCATGAAAATGTTTCTGCCATTTTGAATTTTCTGAAAGACCTACTTTTTCAAACTTGTCCTAGGCCATTTGTCTGAATCATGACTGTTCTGAATGATCTAAGAGGCATGCACGACAAAAAGTTATTCACAGAATTTTGATAAACCATACCATTTTCAAATGGACATTCAACGAATTTGAACGTGCAGAATTGAACTTGAGGCTGTATCTCCGTAACGTGAGTGATTGGGACGAAACTGGGTACATGTAATACCCATTAGGCTCTGAGGTTACCTGCAGCGTTTTGTTGCACTGCTCCCTACTGGTCATGAGATATTAATAATAAAATTTTTGCTTATAACTTCTGAACTGTTTGTCATAAAATCATCAAATTGTCTCATTAGATTCAGTAGGGCATAGTGAGTCCAATGATATGAAAAATTCCTATGTCGGCCATTTTGGACGTCGGCCATTTTGAATTTAGTCATAAAATGCTGTATTTTACAAACGACTTGGCGTATCATTACGAAACTCGGTATATGTCTTTGGCACCATGCTCTGTAGGGACTCAAAAAGTTTTGGCCAGTGCCACCTTGTGGTTTTTTTTTATTTCATAAAAATGCTAATAGCTATTGATTGCTTTTGCTTACTGTCTTGAGTTTGGTCTTGATAGATTCCATGGTTCATACCGAGAACATTGAAACCAATTATGTCATGATCGAGTAAACTTCCTGTCTGCAATTTTTAAATGTTTTGAAAACATACTTTTTCAAACTCCTCCTAGACTGTTTGTCCGATTTGCATGAAAATTGGCCAGCATCATCTAGAGGCACTCACAGCAAAAATTTATTCACAGAATTTTGATAAACCTTACCATTTTTAAATGGCGCTTCAACGAATTTGACAAAGAATGTGCAAAATTTTACTTTTTCTCTGCAAAGCTTTGAGGGATTGAGACGAAACTTGGTATGTGCCATCAACATTAGACCCTGAGCTTACCTGCAGCATTTTGGCACACTGCCCCCCACAGGTCAGGAGGTAGCTAAAAATTATTTTTTTGGCTTATAATATTTGAACACTTTTGCTGAAAAATAACAAAAATTGTCTCTTTAGATCAAGTGCTACATACTGAGTTGAAGGATACCACATTTTCCTATGTCGACCATTTTGGAAGTCGGACATTTTGAATTTTAATATAAAATGCTGTATTTACTAACGACTTGGTGCATCATTACGAAACTCAGTATGTGTCTTTGGCACCATGCTCTGAAGGGACTTAAACAGTTCTGGGACAGTGCCATTTTGTGGTCAAAATTTATAATGCTATTTAAATAAATGCTAATATCGATTGACTCCTTTTGCCTACTGTAATGAGAATGGTCTTGATAAATTTCATTGTTCATGCCGAGAACAATGATGCCAATTTAGTCATTATCGATCTAACTTCCTGTAGGCCACTTTCAAATGTTTTGAACTCCTCCTAGTTTGTTTCTCTGATTTGCACAAAAATAGTTCTGCATCATCTAGAGGCACTCACGTCACAGAATAATTCACAGAATTTTGATGATCGATACCATTTTCGAATGACGCTTCAATGAATTCTAAGAAGAATTCTCCACATCACTTTGAGGGATTGGGATGAAACTTTGTATGTGTTATCAACATTAAGTCCCATATTTACCTGCAGCATTTTGGCACACTGTCCACCACCAGTATGGAGATAGAAAAATAGATATTTTGGCTTATAACTCTTGAACACTTTCTTGCATGATAACCATCATGCAAAGATAGTACTCCAACAGTTTCAGAACAGTGCCATATACTGGACAAAAGTGAAATAGCAATGTTTAGTTATTTTTAAAATCAGTGGGGGTTTTTTATAATTGAAAGTTTGATTTTTCGCTTATTGGCTTGACCCTGGTATCGCTGCTTGCAGCTATATATATTATTATTATTATAATTTTTATTATTCTGCCCTAAAACTAATCATGTTGACCAAACCGTAAGTCGTAGAGAGCTGAAACATTGAGGGAAGGTAGTCCCCCAGAGTACTAAAGTGTATCAAAGTTTTGGCCCGATCAACCTCAAGGTGGCGCTATAGTGAACATGTTTACCTTTTGGCCCAGAACTCGTAAACCGTTTGTTGCACACTCAAGTGTCTTACAACTTTGTATTCATTGGCTCAAGCCAAACAAAATGTATATCTTAGATTTTATTTCTGTCATGAAAATGTTCAAGCTAATTTGCATAATTCTAAAAAACTTATTTTTTTAACTCCAATGCCGTATGTGCGATTTGCACAACAACTGGGGTGTGTCTACTATGAACACTCCTGACAAAAAGTTTATCAAAGGAATTTTATTTCGTAGATGCGTTGCGAAGATATAAGCCAATGAATTGGTAATGCATTGTCCATTTTGTACGTATTGACCAATATCTACCAAACGAAAAGGCCAAATGTTACAAAACTTTAGAAACATAGACAACGGGACATACTGAGGATGCTCGCAAAGTCGTAAAACATTTTACCTATAGGGAGCGCTACAACAAAAAAAACACTATTAACTCTGCAACCGTATGACCAATAAAGTTGAAAATTGGTATGCATATTGTAGGGGCCAAAAGGCTAACATATCCTAAAATATCAATCGGACAAATAATAAAACATGGCTGCCATCATCCAATAAACTTTCAGAAACTAATAACATCAAATATTAATGGCCGACCATTACGAAACTTGAGATGTTTGTAGATAGTGTTAGAATGAGACTGTGTACCAAGTTTTATGAAAATCAGCCACAAGGTGGCGCTATAACAAGCACATTTACATTTTCACCAATAACTCCGCATCCAAGTTGAATAACCTGAAAAATATTTTATTCTCTAATTGCTTGCACCAAGACCTACAAAATATATATCTGAGTTTTACGGCATTTTATAAACTGTTTCCGCTTTTCTAAAAAAGCTAAATTTTTGAACTCCTCCAAGGCTGTATGTATAACCCATTCTCACAAAAATTGGTGTGTGTCTACTATGAACCCTCCTGACAAGAATATATCAATATATGACTCGCCAAAGCGTTGCGAAGATATAAGCCAACGAATTGGTCAGGTGTCATCCATTTAGTGTGTATTGACCAATATCTACCAAACAAAAAGTCCAAATGTTACAAAACTTGATACACATGTACAACAGCACATTTTGAGTCTGCATACAAAATTGTGAAAAGAAAATTGCCTATAGGGGGTGCTATAATTTAAAAATGCTAATAAATCTGGATCTGTATTATCAATGAAGTTGAAAATGTGTATGCTTCTTGAAGGGGCCAGATGCTTATATATTCTACAATATGACTCAGACAAATAAAAACATGGCCACCAGAAGCCAATTATTTTTCAGAAAAATGGCTGTATGAACTTTAGTTATTTATTTAGGGTTTACATTTATCATGTGGGTTTGACCAAATGTATCCAAAAGCCTATAATTCTTAAAATAAATATTCAAACTTCTTAAAACTTTCTGGAGATTGTTATAAAGCCACAAGGCACTCAGTTAAAAAATAAAAATGACCACCATATCACAAGACATCAGTCATATTTAACACCAGTTTGCAAATTCAGAAACGTACATAAGTACAAAGTACATACACATATATTTTTTGCATACATTGAAAGTTCTTAAAAGGCTTGAACCCTGTTAATTGCTGCTAGCAGCTATATTTAGTGGTCCAAGCACGAAGGTGCGTGAACCATATTGTATTTGTTCTGATTTTCTTCTTATTATTATTCTTATTCCCCCCCCCCCACACTACTCAGGCACCCACACACAAACCCGTCGGACACTAGGTGGCATTATAATAAGCACCTTTGCATTTGTGGTCTTAACTCTGGAACCGAAAGGGCTAGGATCAAAATGTTCTTCAAATCCTTGATTCAAGGTCTACGAAACATATATCCGATTTCATTTCCGTAATGAAAATTTTCACGCTATTTTGCATAATTCGAAAAACATACTTTTTCAAACTCCTCCTAGGCTGTATATCCGATTCACACGAAAATTGGGTTGCATCTACTATGAACCCTCCTGATAAAATTTAATCAAAGGAATTTAGATTCGTCAAATTTTTGCAAAGATATAAGCCAACGAATTGGTCAGGCATCGTCAATTTTGCACATATTACCAATATCTACTAAACGGAAAGGCTAAAAGTTACGAAACTTGATACACATAGACAACAGATCATTCTGAGGGTGCACACAAAGCCCCAAAACATTTCGCTGATAGGGGGCGCTAATTACTCTTGATCACAGTTTTTAAAGTAGTTTACAGGTAATATTTTTATTTTGTAACCTTTTATTTTTACTTAACTACATTACATTAAGACATTCATGTCTTACCCTGGGTCAAAGGTATAAGTTCAGCATGACCTGTCAGAGCAGCTCATGATTCTGTATGTCTTATCACTCCTCCTACAATACCACACTTCAAAGGGCACCAGCCTGTGTAATACTTCGGATAACATAACAAATCACGTAGGTGTTGATTCCCAGGCTTGTGACTGAACTTTATTCATAAAAAGTAAATTGATAAGAAAGCCTCTACTCAGTGAGTTTTACCTGCTGTTGTGTAACATCGCCATGTAGGTACTCCTGTCCTAACAGAGGATAAATAATGAGTTCAGTTAATTATTAATAAACTTGTGTTTGTCGTAGTGGACTCCTTACTTGAAGTATGTCAACATTTTATCTTATATATATATATATATATATATATATATATATATATATATATATATATATATATATATATATATATATATATAAAACATTTTATATTCATATATTATAATTTTACACAATGCAATTAGTGGGAGTATCTAAATGAACATTGTTTTTTTTCTTTTTATCAGATTCACCTGTGCACCCTGACAGGCTGAGTCAGCTTGATGCTATGCCATGATAAAATTATCATAAAATTTGAAATTTTTTTAATTTAGACAACTAGTCTCAATAATCTGCAAAATAAAAATAGGGTTTAAGAAAATAAACAATTAAGCTACTTATGTTAATTAAAATGATGCTATAGTTAATATGCTTCAGGAGTTGTTGATATCTGCAAGCTGTTTTTAACTTCTTGTGCTATATGGCAGCAATTTACACATGTTGGATGTAAAGCGTTCACATAGTGAGGGTCCCCCAACCACTGGGAGTTGCGTCAGGAAGGGCATTGGTGTAAAACCCGTGCCAAGTCAAATATGCGGACCACGGATGATCCACTGTGGCGACCCCTAACGGGAGCAGCCAAAAGAAGAAGGATCTACAGCAATCACATTGCAAATAGAAAAAATAGCAAAGCTATATAAAGCAAATAAACTCTTAAACAACCACCTTGACATTTTGTGGGGCAAGATGAACTGGTCTAAAATACTAATAAAGTGTTCATATTCATTTAATTAAATTTAGGATATATCTTCAGTTCTTAAATGCTTAACAAAGAGTGAAAGAGTAGTGTTGCAGTCCAAAGTTGCAAGGCATCTGTTGTGCTGTATAAACTAAAAATATTGAAAATAAATATAGATTTATTTATAAAAGCCAAATTTACAGAGCTTCACCCAGACACTGTAGTTTACTCTCAAACACTGCCCTTTGGAAGGGTAAACTTCTGTTTGTTTCACACTGTGCAAACATGTTTTGTCTGACTCTTAGTCCTTGGGGCAGTTGAGTAATTTGCCTTTGTAGATTTGAGAGACTTGTTTTACTGTTTTACATATGCAAATGTGCACTCATGGTTCATTTATAAGTGATGCATAGGCATTATGGGTCATTTAGAAGTGATGCATTACAAAATTGTGAAGCCTTACTGGAGTTTAGTGAGGTATATATAGGACAACAAGTGCATGATATATTATGTCTGAAAATGATAGAGAAATTATTTATATGTTTGAGTACTTTTAGAAAAGGGGTCAGGGACTTCAGAATATCTCCAAAGATATGTAAACTGTTTAAAATTATATCTCATGACAGGTAATTGTTGCCTTTTTCTGAGCAAAATAAAGTTGACTTAAAGAAAACCTGTGGTTTTGATATAGGTCCATCCATAAGACATAAAAATAAAGTGCCTTGGATTTGCATTCTTTCAGTCACTAAATATTTCATACATGGAAAAGTAACCTACAATGTGCATTATGAGGCAAAATCTGAATTAACAGTTTTTATTCAAGTAAAAAAGTATTTGCTGTGGATTGCACAGTGTTGTCTTGGTTCAGACTGTGACCTTGTCATCTGATAGTCCATGCAATCGCAACAGACAAGATGTGAGTCCCGATTGGTCACCATCACTTCCGTAAAACTTTTGGCATCACCTCACCACATCGTGTCATTCTCCAAGGCTCTATCTGTCGGACGCGCGCTCATTCATTTACAGAGGAGCGAGTGCTGCTGGTGCTTCGGGAGAAGGTCCCTCGATTGATCAAGAGTTTTCCTGCTGTCCTGTGTTGTTTGTCGAAATCAGTTGATATGGTAAGCACCCACATGATTACTTGAACTAGATGTTTTATCTATGGAATTTTCTGAGAGCTAGAGCAAGTGAATCCGGATAATTATGATCGTTGATTGATCGCCTCTTTATCTCAGTTAATTATATTTTGCGTTATGGTGATCTCGGATATTTTAGTAAAAAGTAAATTGAAACTACAAAACAGTTGATGGAGACATGCACCACTTTTATTTTGCATTTTAACAAATGTTATAAACTATTTATTAATTTTGGCTTAATTTAAAGGTTTCATTGATAAAAACGAAGATATATTGAACACATTATCTTTCTTACATTTTTTACAATTATTATTATTATTGCATTGCAATTAAAATGATTTGAATCAGATTACAGTTACTGACTTTCATTAGTTACTTTTCAGTATATTACTTGGGTTACACTTATTTTTTTTAATAATATTATTTATTTAGTATATTTAAAAAACATGAATTATGTTCACATGTGTGTCTGCACTGAAGAAAATGTTTTTCTGATTTAATTTAATTGTGGACATGTTTCCACACAATGAAAATTAGTTTCCTTAATATAAAATTAATATGTAGGCTCCACTCAAATGTTGTTTAGCGAAAACTTAAATGAATTGAGTTAACCTCACTTAAATCTGACCTGTCCAAAAATCTCCTTAGAACCTTGCTAAGTGCTGTTAGCTGGCAACAATATACCCTTGTCATACTGAACAAAAAGGAATGTATATTATGCTAAGTGTGGTGCATTTGAGGATTTACTGATCTCAGATCAGTTGTTATACTAATGAGTTCTCAGTATTTATTTCATGATTAAAGTATTACACTCTGCTTTTGTTCTCCTATCCTCGAGCTAACCATTATCTCCACTCTTTACAAAACCTCAAAAAAAAAAAAAAAAAAAAAACATAATGACAGAAACTCCTCTAAATCCCAATATAACAGAACATTAAACACTAATGTGTCTTCTGCTTGTTTTATTTAGCATAGAAATACAATAAAATAACACATAATTTAAAAATGTACCTCCTCAAATCAGTCTCTTGCAAAGCATGCTGGATTTTTTGTACCAACATGATGGATTGTGCACAATTAAATTAAGCTGAGACAAAATCAGAAAGAATTGTGTTAGCTAATTTCGCAAGCAGTAAAAATCACAATGAGTGAACACCATCCATTAGATATTTGATTTGAGCGGTTCATAGTAATGTGATCAAATAACTTTTTGATGACTTTTTTGAATTTCACTTGGACTTAACGCTGTATAATTATGTTCTTATCTCAAACATTTGTTATTATTAAACATTTGATTTTAAGTGTAGCTTAGTATTTTCAAAAGAGCTGCTTTTCATTTTTTTAGTGTGTTTCTGTGACTGCTGAATTGGATAATACAAACAAGGAGGAACAATACATTATTCAGAATTCTGGGTAAAAAAACAAAAACTTCTGTGAATATTGTTTTAGAAAATAGAAATTAGTAATGTGATTGCTTATAGAAAACAATCAGTAAATTAATATGATTATAATTTTTAGAGAAGTAATAAGTAATTTGTAGTGGATTACTATTTAAGCATCACTTACTCAACACTGGTTGTTACCTTAATTTGCTACATTATTTCTACTTGATCTGACCCTTAAAAATTAATTTTGTTGGTTTGAACGAATGTATTCTCTCTCTCTCTCTCTATGTGTGTGTGTGTGTGTGTGTGTGTGTGTGTGTATATATACACTACCGTTCAAAAGTTTGGGGTCACCCAAACAATTTTGTGTTTTCCTGAAAAGTCACACTTATTCACCACCATACGTTGTGAAATGAATAGAAAATAGAGTCAAGACATTGACAAGGTTAGAAATAATGATTTGTATTTGAAATAAGATTTTTTTTACATCAAACTTTGCTTTCGTCAAAGAATCCTCCATTTGCAGCAATTACAGCATTGCAGACCTTTGGCATTCTAGCTGTTAATTTGTTGAGGTAATCTGGAGAAATTGCACCCCACGCTTCCAGAAGCAGCTCCCACAAGTTGGATTGGTTGGATGGGCACTTCTTGCGTACCATACGGTCAAGCTGCTCCCACAACAGCTCAATGGGGTTCAGATCTAGTGACTGCGCTGGCCACTCCATTACCGATAGAATACCAGCTGCCTGCTTCTGCTCTAAATAGTTCTTGCACAATTTGGAGGTGTGTTTAGGGTCATTGTCCTGTTGTAGGATGAAATTGGCTCCAATCAAGCGCTGTCCACTGGGTATGGCATGGCGTTGCAAAATGGAGTGATAGCCTTCCTTATTCAGAATCCCTTTTACCCTGTACAAATCTCCCACCTTACCAGCACCAAAGCAACCCCAGACCATTATATTACCTCCACCATGCTTAACAGATGGCGTCAGGCATTCTTCCAGCATCTTTTCATTTGTTCTGCGTCTCACAAACGTTCTTCTTTGTGATCCAAACACCTCAAACTTGGATTCATCTGTCCACAACACTTTTTTCCAGTCTTCCTCTGTCCAATGTCTGTGTTCTTTTGCCCATCTTAATCTTTTTCTTTTATTGGCCAGTCTCAGATATGGCTTTTTCTTTGCCACTCTGCCCTGAAGCCCAGAATCCCGCAGCCGCCTCTTCACTGTACATGTTGACACTGGTGTTTTGCGGGTACTATTTAATGAAGATGCCAGTTGGGGACCTGTGAGGCGTCTGTTTCTCAAACTAGAGACTCTAATGTACTTATCTTCTTGCTCAGTTGTGCAACGCGGCCTCCCACTTCTTTTTCTACTCTGGTTAGAGCCCGTTTGTGCTGTCCTCTGAAGGGAGTAGTACACACCGTTGTAGGAAATCTTCAATTTCTTAGCAATGTCTCGCATGGAATAGCCTTCATTTCTAAGGACAAGAATAGACTGTCGAGTTTCAGATGAAAGTTCTCTTTTTCTGGCCATTTTGAGCGTTTAATTGACCCCACAAATGTGATGCTCCAGAAACTCAATCTGCTCAAAGGAAGGTCAGTTTTGTAGCTTCTGTAACGACCTAAACTGTTTTCAGATGTGTGAACATGATTGCACAAGGGTTTTCTAATCATCAATTAGCCTTCTGAGCCAATGAGCAAACACATTGTACCATTAGAACACTGGAGTGATAGTTGCTGGAAATGGGCCTCTATACACCTATGTACATATTGCACCAAAAACCAGACATTTGCAGCTAGAATAGTCATTTACCACATTAGCAATGTATAGAGTGTATTTCTTCAAAGTTAAGACTAGTTTAAAGTTGTCTTCATTGAAAAGTACAGTGCTTTTCCTTCAAAAATAAGGACATTTCAATGTGACCCCAAACTTTTGAACGGTAGTGTATATATATATATATATATATATATATATATATATATATAAAATTACACACACACAGTATATATACAATACCAATCAAAACTTTTGAAACACATGATTGAAATGTTTCACGTGATCTTAAAAATCTTTTGATCTGAAGGCGTATGCTTAAATGTTTAAAATTAGTTTAGTAGACAAAAATATAATTGTGCCACCACATTATTTTTTTTTATTATAAAATATTTTTTTTAAATTAAATTGATGACTTGGACCAAATAATAAAGAAAATCAGCCAATAAGTGCCAAAATAGATGGCAACCCCTTCACTACTGTTTAAAAAGTATCACAGGGTGATACCTCAAGAAGTTGGTTGAGAAAATGTCAAGGGTACTTGTCTGCAAATTCTAGGCAAAGGGTGACTACTTTGAAGATGCTAAAATAAAACAGTTACTCTAACAGTTTTTATTTATTTAGGATTTTGTTTAGTCACAACATCATTCCCATAGTTCCATTTATGTTATTCCATAGTTTTGATGACTTTACAATTATTCTAATTTGTGAAAAAATATATATATTATAAAGAATGAGTAAGTGTTTCAAAACTTTTGACCAGTAGATTATACTCACCGAGCACTTTATTAGGAACACTATGGGGGTCCTAATAAAGTGTCCGATGTGGTCTTCTGCTGTTGTAGCTTATTCTACTCAAGGTTCAATGCGTGCTTTCTGAGATGCTATTCTGCTCACACAATTGTACAGAGGGGTTATCTGAGTTACCACAGCCTTTTCTGTCAGCTCGAACCTGGCTCATCTGGCCATTCTCCCTTGTCCTCTTTCATCTACAAGGCATTTCCACTCACTGGATTTTTTTTTTGGCACCATTCTGAGTAAGCTCTAGAGACTGTTGTGCATGAAAATCCCAGGAGAGCAGCAGTTACAGAAATACTCAAACCAGCCTGTCTGGCACCAAAAATCATGCTGCATTAGAAATCACTGTGATCTAATTTTTGGCACATTAATTGAAGCTCCTGACCCGTATCTGATTTTCATGATTTTATGCATTGCAATACTGCTGTCACATGATTGGCTAATTTGATAACATCATGACTATGTAGGTGTACAGTAGGACTGCAATTTAGGATTATTTTGATAATCGATTAATCTAACGATTATTTGACTATTCCGTGATTATTGCAACGATTAATCATTAGCTCTTAACCGATTATTCTGGTTGTGTCCCGACTTAAATGGTTGTATTAAATATGCTTACTAACAATAAATAGTGGGTGAAAAAAATCATCTTTTAAAAATACCTCTAAATGACATTCACTGAATGAAAGGGGGAAAAATACTTTTTATAAGTTTAATTCAGTGAGAGAAATTCACTGCAAAAAAATCCTATTTTTATCAAGTGTTTTTGTCTAGTTTTCCATTTAAAAATGTCTAAAAATCCTTAAAACAACATATAAGATATTTGGACTTGCTTAAAGAGAATGTATCTTAAATATATCTGTATTTTGTATATAAGTTGTTTATTTTGCACTGGGTTATAATTCTGTGAGTGCAGTAAAGACAAAATATATTTATATTCAAGATCTATTCTCTAAAAGCAAGTTTAAATATCTTATATGCTGCTTCTCAGGTTAATGCATCTTTTTTTTTAAAGATTTTTAGATATTTTAAAATATTTGTATTTATAATAATATATTCAACATTCTCAGATAATTTTTTTTTCTTCTGCAGTATAGATGCTTAAAAAATGTACGTTGTTTTAAAAATGCAATAATGTGATGTCATGCTGCCTCAGAAGCCTGCTCAAAACCAGTTATTTGAGGCGCCTTCTTATGCAAAAGCTGTCTGTTAAGTCATCGAATGACAGCTACCTTTGCTTTTGGATGCAGCAATAGGCTATACATTTTACTTGTTTGACTTGAATAAATTCAGAATGAAACACAGATTGTAGTTTACCTGACAAAACATCTTTTTACAGTGTACTTTGTTGCTGTGCGTAGGCCTGTCGCAATTATTAAATAATAGTCTGATCATGGTTATTTCAGATTACCATGAATATTGTTCACTTTTTTCAATCAGATTTTACTGTCCAAATAAAGGAATGAACGGCACATTTGAGTGTTTCATTTAGTTGAACTCAGACTGTCTCAAGCCCTGTTCACGCCCCGTGCACAAATGCAGCGACTTCCAGCAACAAAGTCTCATTCACTTTCAATGAGAGTTGGCAACTTAATGCAACACGAGTGACAGCGGCCTCTGGCAACTAGATGAGACACAACAAAGTTGAGAAAAGTATTACTTTATGCAAATGAGGACCGACTTTTGGGAGTGACAACGGCGAGCATGCCAAATCCCTGCATGCAGAGATCGCTACCCTTTTACTAAAAGACGCGATAGAGCCTGTCCCTCCAACCAAAATGAAGAAGGGTCTCTACAGCCCTTACTTCACTGTACCCAAGAAAGTCGGCGGCTTACGACCGATCTTGGACTTGAGAGTTTTCAACCGGGCTTTACCTCGATGACTGACTCACCCTGGCCCACTCCCGAAAGTTATCATGCGCTCACAGAGACCAGGTGCTCAGGCACCTCAGCCGTTGGGGGCTTCAGGTCAACTGGGAAAAGAGCAAGCTCACCCCGGTTAAGAGCATCTCTTTTCTCGGCATGTAGTTAGACTTGGTCTCAATGTCGGCACGACACAGCAATGAGCATGCTCAGTCAGTGTTGAAATGCCTCGCCTCCTTCAGGCCAGGTGCAGTGGTTCCTTTAAAAATTTTCCAGAGGCTCCTGGGACATATGGCATCCTCTGTGGCGGTCGCGCCGCTGGGGTTGATGCATATGAGACACATATCAGCACTGGCTTCAGACTCGAGTCCCGAGACGAGCATGGCAGCATGCACCACCCCCTGCCTGCTGCCAAACACTCAAACCCTGGACAGACCTCTGCTTTCTTTGGGCAGGAGTACCCTTGCAGCAGGTGTCCCAACGCGTCCTGGTCTCGACCGACACCTCCAAATTGCGTTGGGGCGCCGTGTGCAACGGGCACGCAGCTGCGGGCCGTTGGAAAGGGGCCCCGCTACGCTGGCATATCAATTGCCTAGGGTTGCTGACTGTTTTCTTTGCCCTGCGGAAGTTTCTCCCATTAGTTCGGGACAAACATGTCTTAATCAGGACAGACAGCACCACAAAGGACAAATCGCTAAGGTGGCGTACGCTCCCGCCACATGTCACGACTCACCTGTCGTCTCCTCCTTTGGAGCCAGCACCGACTCAGGTTGCTGTGCGCCACTCACATCCCCGGCAACCTTAATGTGGTAGCGGATGCGCTGTCACAACAATGCTTGCCTGGCGGAGAGTGGAGATTCGACCCCCAGGTGATACAACTAATTTGGGATCAGTTCGGCAAGGCCCAGGTAGGCCTTGTTTGCCTCCCGAGAGACCTCCCACTGCCCGCTCTGGTATGCCCGAATAGAGGCTCCCCTTGAGGCAGACGCACTGGCACACAGCTGGCCCTCGGGGCTGCACAAGTACATATTTCCCCCAGTGAGCCTTCTTGCACAGGTGCTGTGCAAGGTCAGGGAGGATGAGGAACAAGTCACCTTAGTGGCTCCTTACTGGACCACCCGGGCCTGGTTCTCAGACCTCGTACTCCTCGTGACAGCCCCTCCCTGGCGAATTCCCCTGAGGAAGGACCTTCTTTCTCAGGGACGGGGCACGCTCTGGCATCCGCGCTCAGACCACTGGAACCTCCACATCAGGCCCCTGGACGGGACACGGAAGATCTAGCTGGTCTACCACCTACCGTTGTAGACACAATCAGCCAAGCCAGGGCCCTGTCTACCAGGCGAGTTTATGCCCTAAAGTGGCGCCTGTTCGCAAATTGGTGTTCTTCCTGGACAGAAGACCCACAGAGGTGTGCAGTCAGGTCAGTGCTCTTATTCCTACAGGAGAAGTTGAAAGCTCGCCTCCATCAAGAGGGCCAGGGACCTGCAAGCGCTCTCTGTCAGTGACACTTGCCTGAAGTTCGGTCCGGCAGACACACATGTGATCCTAAGACCGCGACCAGGCTATGTGCCCAAGGTTCCTACCACACCCTTTAGAGACCAGGTAGTGAACCTGCAAGCGCTGCCCCGGGAGGAGGCAGGCACAGCCCCTTCGTTGCTGTCTCCAAACAGAGGCTCTCCCACAACATTCTGTTGGCCTACCATACCCCCCCTTGCAGGTCCGAGCACACTCAACAAGGAGTGTTGCATCCTCGTGGGCACTGGCTAGGGGCGCCTCTCTGGCAGACATATGCAGAGCTGCGGGTTGGGCAACACCCAATACCTTTTCAAGGTTTTACAGCCTCAGGGTTGAGTCAGTCTCGTCCCGTGTTTTCTCAGGTCTGAGCCGGTAGAACTTGGTACACGCTGACGGGCTGACTGGGTGAATCGCTTGCGCCCAGCGCCCTTTCCCTCGGCTGAGGTAAAACAGTTCCCTCTGAAAGAATAGGAAAATGGTTAAGACCCCCTTCCCATGATGCGGGGGAAGGGGGTCTTAAATGGTTTCTCTCATAGAGCCGTTTGGCTCTATGAGAGAAACATAGAGAGAAAAGAGGCCTGGCTAGGCTCGGCCAGTCCCAGGTTGGCAAGCGTCGCCTTGTTCCCCTGCTTGGGTAACTAGAAGGATTCTGACATCTTTTATGGAGCACTGGGGAAGGGTACGTGCAGTCTGACACAGCTGGTTGTCCTGGCACGTGAAATACCTGCCCACTCCTGTGTCAGCAGTACACGTCTCAGCGCATGGCATGATTTGAAGTGGACCCCTAGTGTCGCTTCTTCGACACAACGTCGATGTGAGCGTCAGACGGGGAACGTCTAGGTTACGTATGTAACCTCCATTCCCTGATGGAGGGAACGAGACGTCGTGTCCTCCTGGCCACGTTGCTGAGCCGAGCCACTGAGGTGTCCGGACACTCCCGGCTCCTCAGAAAAATCCTGAATGAACTCATAGTATTTCCTCGCCTTTATACCCGTATGTCCGGGGGCGGGGTATGCAAATACTGTCTGCCAACTTCTCATTGGCCTTTTTTCATGCATCAGAGGCATATTCGGCACTCAAGAGAGACCCCTAATATTTTTAGTTGCTTAGTACTCTCAAAAACATTATTGGTGAAGCAAAATCCTGTGTGTAAAAAACACTTAGGGGTGAAGTCACTTCATAGACTTCAATGTGTTCTGCAGCACTGACGCGAGTCATGTGAAAGACCTTTAACGCATATAAATATCATTCACTTTTGCACATTAATCATTGCTCTTCATAATCACAAAAGTGATCATGGTTTCAAAATGGTGAATTTGGATCCCTGAAATTATTAGTATTATTTTTTTTATGCATTTATGTATTATGTGGAATTTGATAATTTTCCACAGCACACCTGACAATCTTTTATGGCACACTAGTGTGCCGCGGCACAGTGATTGGGAAACACTGATCTAAAGGGAGAGACTGATGCAGGTAGTTGAATTTTCGAATATATTTCATTTTAATAACATAAACATTCCCAATCATAGATAAATGTAATGAAGCCCACCTGCCCACATCACTCTAAAACCTTTTTATTAAAGGATCAAAAATTACTCACACAAATTTTCTGGGAATAAAATACCCAAATACTTAATGCCTTGTTTGGGCCACTGGAAGGCGTCCGGCTGAAAAGTTGTTTTTGGGCAAGTCAAGTCAAATCAAGTCAATTTTATTTGTATAGCGCCTTTCACAACACACATCATTTCAAAGCAGCTTTACAGAAGATCAGGCATTAACAGAAGATAAAACTGTAATGTCTATAATGTCGATGAATCATCATTGTGTAATTAGATACAATACCATTGTTAATCGTGTTTAAATATATGTAATTAAATAATAATTGTATTAATAACCCCAGTGAGCAAGCTGAAGGCAGCTGTGGCAAGGAACACAAAACTCCATAAGATGTTGATTAAATGGAGAAAAATAACCTTGGGAGAAACAAGACTCACTGTAGGGGCAAGTTCCCCTCTGGCTAACATAATGAATATAATGCCAATATTACTTATGTATAGTGCAAGTCATACTTTAAAATGATTAAAGTAAGTAAGTGTTAGTCAGTTAGTCAGGGTCAGTGTTTAAACATAGATTTTGTATGAACTGTAAGATTAATGACTAATGTCTTTGAAGTCCATCCTGGATTAACTGCAGAAGTTCACATAGATGCAATCGTCCCTGTTAATTGGCTGATGAAGGTTTTTGTTGGCAATTGATAATCTATGTATTCCATTATAAGAGTGTAGTCCATCAATAGATGGATGCTGGCAGAGATCTGTGAGGTGCATCGCAGTTCAGCCTGGCCGGTAATTTCAGTGAGGTTTGGTGTGGTTAATCCTAAATCCAAGGTTCAGACAATGGCATATGAAGTATCCCATGTCTTATGGTTGGAGTTGGCATCAGTTCATCCTCTGAAATCCATCATAATAGACTGAAGTGATGTTTGGCTGGCACTGGCTGAATTAAGTCATCATCACACAGCGACACGTAGCAGTGGAGTCCAACATGAAGCAGGAATGGAGTTGGATCCAACCGGTTCTGGTGACCTCAGGATAGGAGTCCCGAGGTTGAGACAGAAACAAATAAAATAATATAAGCATAGATGCCATTCAATTTATTGCAGAGTTATAGATCATGATCAGTGTTTCTGGTTCTGGCAGACTAAACTAAAGCAGCCTAATTATGTGGTGAAGAATAAATTAGGTCTATATAGAGTCTTTAGTCTAGAATTGAACCTGAGGGAGTGTTTGTTTTTCGGCATCAGCAAAAGAGAGCATGTGCCGTAATTTAGCAATATTTCTTAGGTAGAAGAATGCTGTTCTACAAACACTGGTAATTTTATTTTCAAAGGACAGATTGGTATCTAATATAACACCTAAGTTCTTTGCTGTTGAAGATGATGTAACAGTACATCCATCGAGAGTCAAATTATATTTTACTGTCTTATTTTTAGAGTTGTTTTGGTCTGATAATTAGTACCTCTGTTTTGTCAGAATTGAGTTGAAGGAAATTTCTGGCCATCCAATCTTTTATTTCATTGATACACTCTGCTAATTTGGAGAATTGTGAAATCTTATCAGGTTTTGAAGAAATATGAAGTTGTGTATCTTCGGCATAGCAGTGGAAACTTATTCCACGATTCCTGATAATACCTCCCAGCAGAAGCAAACTGATCCCTGTGGCACTCCATATTTTACTATTGTTTGGTTTGCCTCATTTACATAGACAGTGGTAGCGGTCTGCTAAATAGGACCTAAAACATGTGTTAGGAATGTTTTGGATCTAGCCACAATCCCCAATTCCCCGGTCCCGTCTCTCTATCTCTGTACCCAGTGAAGTGCAGTCGTGTGTCTGAGTCTCTGGAGACTTCGCGAAGGAAGTAGAAAGAACAACAACACACAGTGGTTCATATTCAATCGACTCAAAGTTTTAATACAGTAAGCATAATATTTATACCTTTCATAGAACAAAGAACAATTAACAGCCAATAGGATAGTGACAACAAAACAGCAAGACAGCCAAGAAATTGTTGACCTGAAGAGTGCAGGAACGGTAATCGTATGAGGTCAAAACAGTCCTAGATATTTGTTATGTCCAACTGAGATATTTAGAGTATGCGCTCGTTGGAGCACAGAACATTCCAAGGAAGGATAAGACAAGAGAAACTAACAGCATCTATGAAGGTTATGGACTCTTTGTGCGTGTGGTGTCTTTCTATGATTAACACACATACATACAGAGTTATGTTAGGCGCAGACAGAGTTAGATGTCAAGCTAAAGACAGCATGTACAATTAATATTTCTCACACCATGCTAATGCAACTCCACAAATGCCAACATAATTCTTTAGCCTATTCAAGAGAATGTCGTGATCTATTTTGTTGAATGCAGCACTAAGATCTAAAAGCACTAGAAGAGAAATGCAGCTGCGATCAGATGATAAGAGCAAATAATTTGTAACTCTGATAAGTGCAGTCTCAGTACTGTGATGAGGCCTAAATCCTGACTGAAATGCTTTGTTTATACTATTTCTCTGTAGAAATGAACATATTTGGGAGGATACTACCTTTTCTAGTATTTACAACATAAATGGGAGATTTGAAATCAGTCTATAACTAGCCAGATCTCCAGGATCAAGTTGTGGCTTCTTAATAAGTGGTTTGATAACTGCCATTTTAAAGTTTCTGTCCTGAGCATAGCGAGGAGGTAATAATATTTAGAAGAGGTTCTGAAATTACAGGAGATGGTATTGGATCTAACAAACATGTTGTGGCTTTTGATGTTTATGACCTCTTCATGACCTATGACAGCAAAGGATTGAAGTTGCACGTGAGGAAAATTATTAGATAATGTTTTCTGAGGTGCGATGACAGATGATTTCATAATTCCAAATTTATTTATGATTATTTAAATTTTATCTGTAAAGAAATTCATGAAGTCATCTGGTTCAGTTGAGGATTTATTCCTAACCAATTTAGCCACAGTACTGTATAAACACTTAGGATTGTTGTGATTATTTTCTATGAATTTGCTAAAATATGCTGACCTGGCAGATTTTAGTGCCTGTCTGTAGCTACAGACACTATCCTTCCATACACCATGAAATACTTCTAATTTTGTATTCTTCCACATGTGCTCCATTTTCCGAGCTGCTCTCTTGAGAGCATGAGTGTGATCATTGTACCATGGTGCAGGGCTTATTACTTTAATTTTCTTTAATCAAAGTGGGGCAACACTATCAAGAGTGCTAGAGAAGACTGCATTTATATTTTTGTTATTTCATCAAGTTCTTCTGGGCTTTGGGGTTTATTGAGTGTATGAGATAGATCTGGAAGATTATTATTGAAGCTATCTTTAGTGGTCGAAAGAATAGTTCTACCTGAAAAATAGTGTGGTGTAGATTGAGTAACATTAGATGATCGCAGCATACAAGAGACGAGATAATGATCTGAGATGTCATCGCTCTTGCTGCAGAATTTCTATATTATCAGCATCAACTCTATATGATAGAATTAAATCTAGTATATGATAGGGTTGCAGCGGTATACGGTTTCACGGTATACCACGGTTTGAAAATTGGCGGTTATCATACCATGTACATTTGCTTATCTACGGTATTGAGAAAAAAATGCAACCGGACGGAGAATCTCACATGCGCGTACGCATTTCCTCGTCTGCCTGTCAGACTCGTCAACTTGCGTCACACACACACACACACACACACACACACACACAAATGCAGTGGAGAAAATGTCAGAGAGAAGCAAGGTGAGGGGGTCTGACATAAGTATGTGTGTGAGTTAAAGCAGTGTTCAACTGGTCTATTCGGACTGGGTCACGGACAGCAGGGAAAGAACAATGTCATGGCTCTCCCATTGAAGATATTTCAGCGGCCGCCCAGTGATCGAATATTTAGGAGATTTAATGATAATCTCGCAAACAGCTAAAGCAGACATGGGCAATTTACGGCCCGTGGCTGGATCAGGCCCTCCACATGGTTTAATGTGGCCTGCGGCTCATATATCGTAAAAGTGTTACAATATATGAGTTTTTCATTGGATATTTCAGTTAACTTGCATTGGGATGTCACGCGTCTCCACAAGCATTTAACTTGGAAATATTCCACCTAATGTTATATTTATTTTGTGCAATCTGGCAACCATGCACGTGATTGCACTTTTTCTGTCTCTCGTTTTCCCCTTTGAACAAGCTACCCGATCTGTAGTGCAATATTCTGCTCAAGGTGAGCAAAAGTGTTATACGGCTACTCTGTGTCCATTCTTGAGGCTGCTTGTGATGTTTGCTGCTACTAATTTTGCAGGTAAACCTTCTCAGTGATTAAATTAAATATAAAAGTAGATCTCGGCATCATTGACATGCGAGCAAAAGCAAGCCAGAGATGAATATGTATTTATTATTTGTGCAATTTAGAAATGAAGTCCCTTCATGCCTGTATGTTAATCTAACTCTTGCAGTATTAATTTATCATAGTCATGCAGCCTGTGTTATTCAGTTGTCAAACGTTGACATCAACAACAAAAATAATGTCACTTGATGCAACATAAAAGGAAATGCAATCCAGGATACATTAAATACAGGTTAAGTTTAATCTATGGCAGGTCAACGCTTGATCTCCAGTGTAAAATCTGTCCTGAACAAAACCAGTTGAGAACCACTTAGCGAAAGGTACAGACAGGAGCAGTCTGGCCTCACTGTCGTGCACCTACAGTATGTTAATTATTAATAATCATAGGACATTACTTCAAAAGCTCACACAGCTGATGTTATTTTTCATTTAGTAGTTAATTTAACATATAAACTAACATTTTAGTTATATAACATCTTATAGTTACATGCTATTTTTTATAATGTTTATAATTCGATTTATTATTAGAATTCTGTTAGCTTTCTTATTTTTCTATTTATTTTATTTTCAAAAGGGAGACTTTTTTACACATACTTCAATAAAATAAATGGTTTCAAGTTTCAATTATAATAAAGTTTTTGCTCAAAAATAAATAAATAAAATAACCCTTCAGTTTTCACTGATAATACTAATTGTGTAATACCGTATACCGTGATACCGCGAAACCGTGATATTTTCTGAGATGGTTATCATACCGTGAAAATCTCATACTGTTGCAACCCTAGTGTATGATTATGACATTGAATTGGTTCTGTTACATTTTGTCTGACTCCAAGAGAGTTGAGAATATCGATAAACGCAAATCCCAATGTATCATTTTCATTATCTATGTGAATGTTGAAGTCACCAACAATTAAAGCTCTATCTACAGTAACTACAAGATCTGATAAAAAATGAGCAAATTCACTAAGGAAATCAGAATAAGGCCCAGGTTATCTCTGTACACTTTTTTTATTTATATCTGATGGTGTCGCATTAAGCATTATTAGTTCAAAAGACTTAAATTTATATCCTGTACTCTGAGTAACACCAAAAACTTCACTGTAAATTGTAGCAACATCTCCTCCTCAACACTTCAGACGAGGCTCATGTTTGTTTATAACAATAACCTGGGTGAGTAGATTAATTTAAACTAATATATTCACCCGGTTTAAGCAAGATTTCAGTCAAACAGAGTGCATTCAATCTATGATCTGTAATAATTTCATTAACAATTAGTGCTTTGGTAGAAAGAGATCTAATGTTTAGTAGCCCTATTTTTATTTGATGTTTATTTTTAATTTGATTGTTTTGTTCAAGTTTCACCTAAATCAAATTTTTTCTAAATGATTTAGTGAGGGTTTTGTGGTTGGTAGTTTGGGGAACAGACACAGTCTCTGAGATATCTAGGTGATACCTAGATATCTCAGAGTTGTGATACTATGTGTTGTAGTTTATGTGACCTGTGTGACGTCTCAAGGCAGCTAGCAGATATTTGGATTAACCAGTTTGTCTGCTTCCTGACCTGGGCCCCAGTTAGTCAAATACATCATTATTAAGACTATGAGCCAAATTACTAGAGAGTAGAGTGGCACCTTCCCTGGAGGGATGGAGTCCGTCTCTCTTTAGCAGGTCAGGTCTACCCCAAAACTCTTCCAATCCTAAATAAAATCCTGTTTTATTCTTCAGACATCACAGTCATCCAGCCATTCAGTGACACTAATCTACTATAAACCTTGTCACCGCGATGATATGGGAGGCAACCATAGCACATTACAGTGTCTGACATATTTTTCGCAAATTCACACACCTCTTTAACTCTCTGGGGTCTGAGGGTGGTTTGGGCCCTGGAGAAGTTTTGACTTTCCTTGACATTTGTGCTTTTTTCAGTTGCTTAAAAACATATTAATGGCTAAAGTCTGATAACACTGTATTCAGCACAAACTGGGCTACAATAATATGTGAGCAACATGTGTGTACTTGTTTGTATTTTTGAGAAAATAACGTTTATGCATGGTTTTTGAAAAATTGTTAGCGGTCAAACCCCGAAGGGGCGAAAGCCCCCTATTGTTTTCGTTAGTTTTCTTCTTCTTCTTCTGCTCTTGAGTCTATGACAGCCCATAGAACCACTTGGGGGAAAGTTATGAAATTTGGCACACAGATTAAAGACAGTCTGATATGTTACCACAGCAAATTTGGGATCTCTACATCAAAACCTCTAGCACCACAACTGCCCAAATTTGCACTCAAGTTTATGTTAACTAGAAACTAAATTATTTTTTCCTCTGATTCCTTGGCTCAAGATGATTTGATTTCACCATATGATTTTCAGTCATGAAAATATTTACGGCATTTTAAATGTTTTGAAAAGCGCTTCAATGAATTTGATGAAGAATGTGCAAAATTGAACTTGAGGTTGTATCTCCGCAACGCTTTGAGGGATTGGGACGAAACTTGGTACGTGTCATCACCATTAGACCCTGAGGTTACACTGAACATTTTGGCACACTGCCCCTTACTGGTCAGGAGATAAAATTTGCTATTTTGGCTTATAACTCTTGAACACTTTCCTGCATGATAACCATCATGCCAAGATTGTACCTCAGCAGTTTCAGAACAGTGCCACATACTGGACAAAAATTGCTATTTTTTTTGTTATTTTAAATATAAATGCATTATTTTATGATTGAAAGTTATCTTTTTCTAACTCCTCATACACTGTTCATCGGACTCTAACCAAAAACATGTCACAAAGCTTCTTTTGCTGTTCATGGTGCCGATAATTGTCTTGACCCCAATATTGCTGCTTGCAGCTCTATTTATAATCATTATTTTTACATTTATAATTGTTTTATGTCTTCATATGTGTAAGTACTTTTCCGCCTGCATGTTTAGACAGTTACTTGCCTGACAGTAAATGTAAATGTGGTTACTATATATATATATATATATATATATATATATATATATATATATATATATATATATATATATATATATATATATATATATATATATATATATATATATATATTATACAGTGTGTATGTGTGTGTGTGTGTATATATATATATATATATATATATATATATGTATATGTGTGTGTGTGTATATATATATATATATATATATATATATATATATATATATATATGTATATGTGTGTGTATATATATATATATATATATACACACACACACACTTTTTAATCACATCGTTATTTTAAATTGCATTTTTGTTTCATTTGGAGTGCAATTTGAATTTAGATATGTACTTTATTTAAGTTTTTCATTTTTTTTATTAATTAAATTGAATATATATATAAATTTATTCACAAAATGTATTTTCCCCAACAAAATATCTGACCAGTCGAGAATTAGGTGAAGAAGGTTAGTTAGTACAGCACACAAAATAATATTTTTTTCCAGTTTCATTAGCATTTTTTGTTAAAATAAATAAAAAATAAATTTCAAAGTTTGAAATCAAGGTACCTTGCTTTATTGGGTATGCTTAATCCTAACCCTGCTTAACCCTATGGGGTCTGAGGGTGTTTTGAGAAAATAATGTTTATGTGTGGTTTTTGAAAAAACTAAAATTTTAAGTCATTGAAATAAGACCATATATCACATACTCAACATTTGTCCACGATACTTTTGAGAACTGGATCTTTTAGCCTAGAGTTTTTGCTACAAAATAATGTGAAAACCAATCTGATCACTCATTCATACAAAACAATATAGTAATTTAACTTTTTAAGACACTTTTAGTTTTAGAAAGTTCACACCTCCTTGCATATGACCTATCATGAATATGGATGTGTTTCATACCTTTGGTCTCAACCCTGAAACCCCACAGGGCTGTGTTTTCATCCCACTCCTGTATTCCCTGTATTCACATGACTGTGTGGCAACACATAGCTCCAATGCCATCATTAAGTTTGCTGATGACATGACGGTGGTAGATCTGATCACTGACAATGAAGAAACAGCCTACAGAGAGGAGGTGCACGCTCTGACATGCTGGTGTCAGGAGCACAACCTCTCCTTCAATATCGGAGAAACCAAGGAGCTTATGGTGGACTTCAGGAGAAAATACAGTGAACACAGCCCCATCACCATCAATGGAGCACCGGTGAAGAGAGTCAGCAGCTTCAATTTCCTCTATGTCCACATCACTGAGGAACTCACATTGTCCATCCACACTGAGGCTGTTGTTGTTGTGGTTCTTGCCTGATTTGTGAAAAACTCACTCTTAAAGACTTGGAGTTTTTGATTTCAGAAGAATAGATTTTATTATCAGACCATAAAGCCGAGTTGCCCCTGCAGAAACAACTGAAGTGTCTTGAATTTTGCACACGCTTACATAGGTCTCACAAGGCGTGGCTAAAACAATGAATATCCTGTTTTGAGCTGAAAAACATCTTTGGAGCCCTAACAAATCTTCTTTATCTTTAAACCAGAAGTCTTCAGTTACATCCTGTGAGCCATTTTCACACTATGTAAAAACACTTTACTAAGAGGGGCCCATCATATATCTTCTTTAGCTTCAACAAAAGTAAATAGGAAACATCTGCATGTCATTTATGTGTGAGTGTCCATGTACCTCTGACATTCCATTCCCAGACTTTTATGCTGAACCACTCACATACACAAAAAACACATATGACCAACAGAAATAATTGTAGAATAAAATGGCATCGATTATACTTGATTAATGTATACTCAACTTGATAAAAATACACCACATATCCCCTCTCTGTGACTTTCAGAAGTCACATTTCCATTTTTACTCAGAGTGCAGTTTCACAATTCAGTCGCCTCAGTAATGCTAACTAGTGACTAAATTAAGTCACACAGCTTTACTACCAATGACCAGATTATGCCACCGCACTCCGTTGGAGATCACAGAACCAAACATCTCTACTCAACTTTGCTTAAGAATAGAGTAAAAGATTCTGTCCCGATATTCATTCAAAAAATAAAACATACAAAATTGTTTTAAGTATGAGCATGCAATTGGTTCAGCCTTGTGTTTGGTTGTCACAGTTATGTAGAGTGTATCATACAAAATATTCATCATCATTTTAAGAGTTCTTGCTTTTAGTGTAGATGTCTTCAACCCAGATACTTTGCGCATCGAAGAGGGTCACCCTTTGGGGAGAGGTTAGGCTAGCACTTACACCCAGGGCATGGTTCTTCATATCTTCTTATATATATTCATTAGAGAGATCAATTTTCTCCCATCTTGGTCTTTCTGTCCATCCAGGTTAGTTGTCATTGCTTTGGACCATATACATCGATCAAGGTAATCTACTTACTGTTGCTCAAATCAAGAATGACTTTACCAATGGTAACACACAACAGAATATTATTCCTTCCACAATGTTGTTATTCCAAACATTATATTAATTTTAGCTTATTGTGCACCCCATTTCTTTAAGTAATCTATTTAAATCGCTATAAACAAGTCAAACCATGTTAATTTTAGTTACCACCATGTTTTCTTTTTTCCATTCTTCATTATTATTAAAATGCACATGAGTTCAATAAAAGCATAATCAAAAATAATTTTTCAATCTTAATTCTTCATCATACAAACAATCTCAGGTTTGTTCAATGCTTCTTTAATAATTTAGGCACCTCTTTGTATGCAACGGTTCTCAAAGCTTTACCCCCAAAAATCTATAACTTATCTTCTACACAGGGTGTGATCCCCTGATAACACAGTGATAGGATGCTTAGTATTTATCGCTGTGATGAAACATATTAATAAAGCGGTTATTAAGACACATTTGGGTTGAGTGGAACTCACAACTTCGGGCAGGTTTCTTCTAAACCTCCCTTTTGATGCTTCTATCCTAAAAGCATCCATCCACTTCCTTAAACCCATATTACCCTCCCATCTTGGGCAGGTTTCCAGGGCGGTGGCACCCTGTCTTAGGCCGCTCTCATTTTGCCATTGGAGAGTCTTTCCCGTCATTGGGTCACCACCTCCTGCCACTGGTCTGATACCGCTCAGTCCTATCAGCCAATTCTTAATAATTTGGTATCTGTAAACAGATATTTTCTTTTGCTTTAGGAAGTATCACCTGAGAACCACCACAGCCAATGGAACCATCTAAATCTGCTTAAATATGAGACAGTTCAAAACATGGTTAAATTCACAAAGCATTATTCAAAATTAAACAGTCTATTAAAACTTAACAAATTAAACAAAATGCTAAAATTTAACTCATTTCCAGAACATTCATTTTCATTCAAATTGTATTTCTGCTCCTTTAGCAAATGTCACAAAAAACCTTGTATAATCATGGGAACTAATATCAGAATAAAACAAATACAGGGTTGCCTCTGTCGAGCTTCTAGGAAGCTTAATTTAAAACATCACCTTAATCAATAATGGTTTCTAGATAGTTTTGAACCTACATTTATTCTCTCAGATGAATGTTCAACTCAATCTCTTTAATATAAGCACCTAACATCAAATTGTCCTCTGAATTGGGATATATTCATTAATTGCCCTTAAAATCTTTAATCATGAGGAAAGCGGTTTTAACCTCTCCTTCATGTCACTGTATCTAACATTAGTGTCACATCACATCATTTACCATATAAAAGAAAATTAAAAGAAAATTCAACAATTTAAAGATGTGCCTTTAGCATATACTTCAACATCTGCTCTTGAGTTTCTTGTTTCAAGCAGACACTTATCACACAGAGAGTGAGAAAGGGGAGGAGTTCTGAGGGGGACATTCCATCTCATTACAGCTGTTCCTTCTTTCTCATTTTAGAATCTCACAATAATATATTTAAGTTACCCTTCAACAGTGAAAAAAGTGATCATTATAAGAATTAATTTTATTATCTGCTTTCAAACTTTTCCAGTTTAAACCATCTTCAAATAAAACCTCTTCCAGAACGTTCCATCTTCTTCTCTTGTTAGAAATTTGATTACAGTTCCTGACCCCTGACCTGCTGAGGGCACTGCTTCCAGACATGTGCTAAATCTATCTTTCTCATGTCCATATAATACATAAACACATGCTTGAATGGTCCTTCTGGCACTGGCATATGAGCTATGAGTGGTTTTATTCCACCAGCTATGCTTCATGAAATCGCCATATACATTGTGTCTTTTTCTCTTTCTCTTTTTTTTTTCTTCACATAGTATGTTCATAAGTTCATCAACACAAGCTTTTCCTCTCTTTTTCAACATTCTCTTTACATTCAATACAACTAACTTTAGCCTTCTGTTCAAGCAGATCTTTACATTTACAACACCCATCTTATCCCTTCTTTTTTCTTTCTGTTGAATAACTCTCTAATGATTCCTTTATCTGTTTTCTTACTCTCTCACGAGAAGCAAGTTCCATTCTATCTAATGAAACAAAAAAATCACCTTTTTAAACTAACAGAAAAGTAAATGTTTAAACAAAATAAAGTATAAAAAAGGCACAATTAAAATTCATCAAATCTCTTGTGTTTTAAAATAATTGTTCAGTAAAATACATTAAATCCTTCTAATTTCTCATAACTCATCTTTTAAATCCTAATGTTTAGCATCATTTAACAATAAGATTTTTGTTTATTATTATTCTCTTATATTCCTCAGCATTTCCTTATAAATGATTCAGTTAAATCATAGAGACAAACACCACTGTGCAGAAACTGTATGCCTCTAAAGTGATACTTTTATAGATTCATCTCAAAATGGAAATATTTACATTGGAAAAAGATACTCTATCAACTCTTTGTAACACCCACTACCCTTTTAATTTAAAGTGAGGGTACGCTCTGGAAGTTTAGGTGAGTACCAATCCAATAGGTAACTCTTACTTTGCCATACATTTGTAATATTTTACTCTTTAAATCAATAACTCAGTGGTTAGATGCTGGATTTAAATTTAGACCCTCGGAACAATTTAGACATGGGTATCGAACCCATGGATGGCAGTTGGAGAATCAAACATCCAATTAGTCATATATGACCAAAGTCAACTTATCCAGAGAAATGTAATCCACATTTGTAATGTCAATTCAGTAATGATTACCAGCAGTCATGATAGTGTGAGGGCCAATCAGATAATAGCCCACATCTTTCAGTCTTTTTCCCTCTGACTTCCTCCTGCAGGATTAGCCGCTTCAATAAATCATTTGGCCAGGTCATCTACAATGGTGAGAGACTAGTTGCAGAATGAGTTAGTGAACAGCATACACATAATGATGACAGCTTGAAATTCTTAATGATATTCAATTTAATCTCAGTGTTTCTGCATGGGTTTCACCTGCTACCAATGACCAATTTTTAATAGCATTCTCAATTATTTTTATATTAAATATATCACATATTGGGACTTTATTTAAATTTTATCTGGCATGATTGGTCATAGAACAAACCCAAGAAAAAACTTCTCAAAACTTAGCAAATTTTTAAAAGTAGAGAACATGAAATTATCTAACTCATTCTTAAATGTATTTCCTCTAAATCTAGTTTTAGTGGCAGCTCTCAGTGTACCCATGATCAACCAATGCCTACACTGTCTATATAAAACAAGAAATAAAAGAAAAATATCTCATCTTAAAAGAATCTACTATCTATCTTTTCTAAATTCGGGGCGCCCCTTTGTTTGAGTGGAGACATCAAGAGAGACAAGATGTTTTAGTGCAGGGTATAACCCCTCCTGCTCTCTCTCCTTACAGATCCTCACAGATCTCACTCAATCTTTCCATTCAGACATTCCCTAGCAAAAATAATAAACACTACCTGTCTCATTTTTGTTGGTTGATCAAGTTTACACTGACAAAGTTGCACTCACATGTAAATTGTTCTCTAGACTTATTTAAACAAATCAAAAACAAAACATATAATCATGGGTTTTTACATTTAGATATCAAAACATTATAGTGTTTAATTTAATATTGACAAACATTTTTTCTCATAAAATTGAATAGACAGCACTTAAAACAGATACATGAATGTGAAGTTTTCTCATTTAAGATTTACTTTTCATACTCCAGTTACAAAATCCTTCTTTTTAATTTCTCTTTCCCATTATCTTGAGATGTTAGCATTTCCATTGTGGCTTTCTGGTATAGGTTTACTGCTTACCAGCATACGTGAATGCAAATAAGTGTCTACTTTCCTCTGCCACCGGAATACTGAAAAAGGCAGAGCATAAATCAATCATAGTAAAGTATTTGGCATCAAGAGGGACATTTGTCAGCAGCGTGTGCGGATTTGGAACATCAGCCTGACAATTTTCTACTATATCATTGATTGCTCGTAAGTCATGAACAAGGCGCCATTTAGATTTGTTTGCTTTGATCACAAGCAAAATTGGAGTATTACAGTAACTGTTTGTTTCTATTAATACTCCTGCTTTTACTAAACCATCTATAGTGTCTTTTATGCCTGTTTTACGCTCCAATTCTTTAAATAGTTCAGCATCAATAGTGTCTACCAATTTGTGTGTTGTTGTCATCTGTGTTTGTATATTTTTTTATTGATGACTACTTCCTGAGGGGTACCCATCAATTGAGTCCCACACAAAATTTTAATGTAATTTTTGTCAACAGAATGAAAAATCAATGGATATACTGTTGTTTCCCATTGGCACTGTTTAGTTTTTTTTCATCTTTGGCCCCCAATATTTTGCAATACAATTCTTCCCTAAATATAAGAATACATATGGATCAGAATCTACTACATTACAAGTTCATTCTCAGTTATACTCAAAGCTGCTCCCTGTTTACCTCTTATGATGTATAAATTTTTCAGTTTCTTTTATGTATTTGTGCTTCTATTACTTGCACTTCTGCTTCAATCTCCTCTTCTTCTGTTCTCACTTGCCCTAAAAGTTCTTTTTCACATACAGTATCTTCATCATATTTCAATTTAATTTTTCCTAAAGCTGCCAGTTCTTGTTCATAACAATCTAATTTTTTCTCACTTTTTCTGAACTTTTTTTAATTTTATTTATTTTTTATTTTCTTACTTTCTTTTTCTAAATCCACAATCCACATTCTCCTAAACCTTCTATAGTTCCCTTGAGTATTGGGAACTGACCTTCTGAGGGCACATATGGAGGTGATTTTACAAGGGCCTCTTCTCCTTCCCTCCCTTCTGTATCCTTATTCAAGTCTTATATTTTTCAGATAATTTTCTCCTTCTGTTTTGAACAATGCTAGCAATTCTCTCTCTTTTTATTTTTATTCTTATCTTTAGTTTTGTAATCTTTTATCAATGTTTCCATTTCCTCACACAAAGATACATCAAATCTTCCTTTGGCTATTTTGTCATCAAATTTTTGGTTCTTTTTTGCCATTTGTTTGAGAGTTTATCTATAAGTTCCTTAAACACTGGATATTTTAATCCTAATATGTCCACAGGAGTGGCTGCCATAATTACACCCTATGTATTATAACAACACTTATCTTTACTACAACCTTTGTTTAAAATCCAATTACTCAGTTGAATTTAGTTTAATGCAAAACACTGGAGTCAAAGTTTTTTCTCAGATAATTTGATTTCCCAAATGAAATTCAAGTACTTTAAAGTTTTATATTATTTTAATATTCTTACTTGTCACTATGAAATGTACTCATAAGCACATTTATATCACTTAACTGTATAACTTCTCTTGTATGAAGTTAAATACTTGTCTTTGATTCAGTCTAGTTAGGCGTTATGACCAGTCAACAGCTGCTTTTTCTCAGTTTATCTAATCTTACACCAGGCTTCCTGTCTTGCCTGAATTGAACAGTCCTTGACAAAAAATTTTCTGCCAGCCAAAAGTTTTCCCTTCCATGCACATCTTTACAGCTGTGTTGTCTTATAGTTTTTATTATTCTCCCTATTGTTAATTTATACTGTATTACTATTTTGCCTCATATATTGATGGAAGATTGAAAATAGGTCTAAATAGATATTCTTTTATATAAATTGCATATATACTCTTTGTTGGTTATGCATTAAAGACTGAGTTTTTCCCTGGATCACAGAGACAACCCATAAAGCCAGGATTTCTGTTAACCAAGGAAATTCCTTACCAAAGTTTCACGAGACAGGCTTTCATTCCCAACATCCATTCAACATATAAAAGACAAATCTTCTTTATTTGACAACTTTATTCCATTCATCCTGTCCTTTTTTAATTTTAGGGCTTATATTTCACACTTGTCCCTTATTTATAAGGCTCATAACATACACTCTGTGTTCCTTTTATTGTTAAGGACTCATCATACATTCCAATCCCTGTACTGGGCTTATATTTGTACTCAGTCAGACACTTCCATACACACACTTTCAAACACAGACACAAGTACACTCACAACCACAGCAATCTCACACTTATTACACACACAAGGCCTTTACAAACACAGAGCTCACAATAACACAACACAGTTCTAGAACACAACTATTCTACCACTCCTCTTGAGTGACCCGTTCCTACAGGATTTATACACACACACACACTCCTCTTGAGTGACCCGTTCCTACAGGATTTATACACACACACACACACACACACACACACACACACACACACACACACACACACACACACACTCCTCTTGAGTGACCTGTTCCTACAGGATTTATACACACACACACACACTCCTCTTGAGTGACCTGTTCCTACAGGATTTATACACACACACACACTCCTCTTGAGTGACCTGTTCCTACAGGATTTACACACATACAAAAATGTTTGCCTTCCTGGTCAAAAATTTCTGTACTATTAATTTTTTGTCATCCTCTAGGCCCACTTGACAGTAGAAAATTATTATTTTTTTTGTCATCCTCTAGGCCCACTTGACAGTAGAAAATTATTAATTTTTTGTCATCCTCTAGGCCCACTTGACAGTATAAAACTATTTTTTGTCATCCATCAAGGCCCTCTTGACAGTAGAAAACTATTTATTTTTTGTCATCCATCTAGGCCCACTTGACAGCAAAAAAAAATTATCTATTTCATGCAATTATTTCTTCTGGAATCAAAACCCTCTATTTATTTTATTTTCCTTATCTGAATTTGGAAGAGCTTTTAGAGTGTCCTTACCACCACAGGTAAACTGGCAAGCAACACAAACTTTTATATAAGCAAAAATGCTTACCTTTTCGGTGGCCACCGTTTGTTGTGTTGCTTGTCAAGAAAGCCCGTCGTGGTCACTCTTCTGCCCTGTTCCGTCCCTTCGTGGTCGCCATTTGTTGTGGTTCTTGCCTGATTTGTGAAAAACTCACTCTTAAAGACTTGGAGTTTTTGATTTCAGAAGAATAGACTTTATTATCAGACCATAAAGCCGAGTTGCCCCTGCAGAAACAACTGAAGTGTCTTGAATTTTGCACACGCTTACATAGGTCTCACAAGGCGTGGCTAAAACAATGAATATCCTGTTTTGAGCTGAAAAACATCTTTGGAGCCCTAACAAATCTTCTTTATCTTTAAACCAGAAGTCTTCAGTTACATCCTGTGAGCCATTTTCACACTATGTAAAAACACTTTACTAAGAGGGGCCCATCATATATCTTCTTTAGCTTCAACAAAAGTAAATAGGAAACATCTGCATGTCATTTATGTGTGAGTGTCCATGTACCTCTGACATTCCATTCCCAGACTTTTATGCTGAACCACTCACATACACAAAAAACACATATGACCAACAGAAATAATTGTAGAATAAAATGGCATCGATTATACTTGATTAATGTATACTCAACTTGATAAAAATACACCACATTGTGAAGAAGGCTCACCTGTGCCTCTTCTTCCTGAGAAGGCTGAGGAAGTTTGGAATGAACCGCCACATCTTCACACGGTTCTACACCAGCATTGTAGAGCATCCTGACTGGCTGCATCACCGCCTGGTATGGCAACAGCACTGCCCTCAACTGCAAAGCCCTGCAAAAGGTGATGCAAACTGCCAGACACATCATCGGAGGTGAGCTTTTCTCCCTCCAGGACATCTATACCAGGTGGTTTATGAAAAGGAGGATCATCAGAGACTCCAGCCATGGGCTGCTCTCACTGCTAGCATCAGGCTTGCGGTATTGCAGCATCAGGACCCGCACCAGCCGACTCCATGACAGCTTCTTCCCCCAAGCAATCAGACTTTTAATATCTTGATCTCTCACAATCAATATACATCAACACTGCACTTTATTAATCTCACACTGGACTGTAATAAATTATATTCTCTCTTAACAACCCACTGGCAACTGATGATCAACCGACAGCCTGAATGTCAATACACCACAATACAACCTACTTTATATTTTAATATACAATTTTTATTGTATACTGTGCATTCTATATTGTATGTAAGTATATTATATATTGTGTGTATTTTATACTGAACATTGTATAGTATTATTTGTATATTGTATATGTCTCATCACTGTCATGACTGTTATGTTGCTCGGAACTGTACCCAAGACTTTTACCCACTGTTGCACTTGTGTATATGGTTGAGTGACAATAAAGTGATTTGATTTTTTATTTGTGAAATTTTGCTGGGTTTGGAAGAAATATATAGTTGGATATCATCTGCATAGTAGTGAAAATGTATTCCACGATTCCTGATAATATCTCCTAGGGGAAGAATATAAGGAGAAAAGAGGCCCTAAAACTGATCCCTGTGGTACACCATACTTTAATTTGATATGACAATTCCTTGTTTATACAGACAAATTGGTAGTGGTCTGATAAATAGGACCTAAACCAAGCTAATACCTGTCCACAATCCTAACATAATTCTCAAGCCTGTCCAAGAAAATTTTAGAATCTATGGTGTTGAAGGCCGCACTATGATCTAAAAGCACTAGAAGAGAAATGCAGCCACGATCAATTGATAAGTGCAAGTCATTTGTATATCTAAGTGCAGTTTCTGTACTGTAATGGGGTCTAAATCCTGACAAAAATTCTTCATATGTACAATTTCTCTTTAGAAATGAACATAGTTTGGAGGGCACTACATTTTCTGGTATTTTCGACATAAATGGGGGATTTGTCTGTAATTAGCCAACTCTCAAAGATCAACCTGTGGCTTCATAATAAGTGGTTTGATAACTGCCAGCTTATAGTTTCTTGGGACATGCCCTAAGGATAGAGAGGTTCTGAGATTACTGGAAACCCCTCTTTTAAGATTTTAGTTGGTATTGATCTAAAATACATGTTGTTGCTTTTGATAACTTTGTTAGCTCTTTATGTCCTATGGCAGCAAAGGATTGAAATTGCAATGAGACACTGTTTTCTGAGGTGCTGTGGCAGATGATTGCATAATTCCAATTTTATTTCTGAAGATTAACATTTTATTAAAATGTATTTTTAAATTCATGAAGGCATTATAATGTGCTGTAATGGGTTATCTGGTTCAGTCGAGGCTTAATTCCCAACCAATATAGCTACAGTACTGAATATATATATATATATATATATATATATATATATATATATATATATATATATATATATATATGGACTTGGCTATACTAACAATGTCACAATACGATACGCATCACGATACAGAGGCCATGATACAATCAATATGTCAATACTGGATCTACCCAGCTCCAGTCCAGCTGGACACCAGCTACCTGAACATAGCCTAGTTCAGCAAGTTACTTTTTCCTACACAAGGATGATTCTTCTTTTGAAGAATATTAATAATGTTATGGGTATATACCCACATTATCTGTGTCGAGGCTACAAGGCTGTGTTTGGGTGTGATGGCCATCAGATTTGTTTTAAAATAATGGGCTCAAAAACCCTTTCACTGGAGCTGGGAAGCATCCTCCACTGGACCTGTGCTGAGATAGCTGGGACACTTGTGGAGGTGCTGCTTGGGAGATTGTCATACACCGACGGTCTCCGCTCCCAATCCTTACTCAACCTCTCACCCAAACCTCTACATTGACTGAATTAGAGAAGAATAAGGAGATCTGCCACAGCCCCGTTCCAGAGGTTCCTATTTTGGTGGTCCCTGACGTTACTGAGGCTCCTGCTTCAGTAATTCCAAAGTTTCCTAGTCTTTAACAAACAACATAATTGTTTTAGCTTGGGTTGTCTAAATGGTTTTTTTGGTGGTCCGCCCATCAAGACGCAAGAGGAAGTTCCTGGTTCCCCGTCTGTCGCTCACTTCGACGTCGTGTCGAAGAAGCGACACTAGGGGTCTCTCTTAAGTGCCGGATATGCCTCTGATCTATGAAAAAAAGGCCAATGAGAGTTGGCGAACAGTATTTGCATACCCCGCTCCCGGACATACGGGTACAAAGGCGAGGGAAATACGCTCGTTCATTCAGTAATTTTCTTTGGAGACGATGGGCGTGTATGCAGCCAGCTGCGAGTCACACACACCAGATTCCTGCTTCTGTTCCTCTGACGCTCTGTTTGCTGTTGGATCTATGGCGCACTTCAGCGGCTTTCTCCTTCTCTGCACGGCAGTGCAGTTTGCCCCTGGGCGCTTCGACAGCGCAGCGAATTGAAAGAGTTATATTGTAAGAGTGATTTTCTCTGTAAAAGAGTTTATTTCTCTGAAAGAGCATTACACAGCGGCGTTGAACGTCCTTTTCAGGACGCGTCTTTATAAAGATGTCATTTCCGCCCCTGTGTAGTTTCTGGATGCAGTGATTTCTCCCCACCTCTCACAGTCATAAAAGCTGCCTCGCGTGCCTGGGCTGCGATCACAAGCAGGCAGCGTTTTATGAATGGTTCATGTTCTCAGTACGAGAACATAGCCATGGCAACATTGCGGTCGCGTGGCTTTCTTTTGTCATGAGAGAAACCCCCTCGAACCTCCCGCCTCCCCGGCACACTTGCTTGCTCCCGTCTGAGCTCCGGATGAGCGATTCTCTCCAATGGTTCATCTTCTCAGTGTGAGAACATGGCCATTATAGCATTGCCGTCGCGCGGCTTTCTTTTGTAATGAGAGAAAGCCACTTCAGCCACTCCCCGCACCTCGCCTCTTTCCTACAGGATTGACGCAGGCGCCGTGAGTGATGAAGGCAATTTGGGGACAATGACGGGCTCTGTTCGCCAGGTAAACCCCCTCGAACCGCCTGCCTCCCCAGCACGCTTGCTTGCTTCAAAATTGGATGACACCACCGCTGCATCGGAGAGCGTTACAGCAGCGTCTGATGCTGATGACTCGCCTGGGCCGCCACCTTCGGGTCTGCTTTCCCAGCCTGAGCCTGACACACGGAGGTCCGCTATGCTTTCCCGGGCTACTTGATCGGTCCTGCTTCTGCCCTGCACCTTGGTCCCGCTTCTGCCCGCTTCTGCCCTGCACACCACGGCCCTTCCTGCAACCAACGCCAGGCCAAGGCACTTCAAAACTTGCACCTTGGGTAGTCCTGTTCTTGATGTGCTGCAGGAACTGCGCTGGATGACCAACCGCGCCCCCGGGCCAACAGGCGATGGCCACCCTTGTGGTCCAGAAACGCATATATGGACTGGACCTGGTCGAAATGTGGGAGGTAGACAAGGCACACCTCCCACACCCCCGTCTCCCTGCTCTGTCCATTCGGCTCCACCGTTGATGATTCTACCAAGCAGTCCTCAGCGGTGAAGCAGACGGAGGCCATCTCACATCCTGCCCCGCCACAAGCCTGCTGCCATGGGCCATGCCCCGTCTGCTCGCCGAGGGCGTCCTCCTGCGGCTATGAAACACCCTGCTCTGCCTCAACCTGGGCCCAGCTCTCAGCTCGAGCGTCGAGCACTCTGCAGGAAGCAGACGCCCCCCGTCTCACGGACCCCCTCGAGGACCCGGAAGGCTCCCAGGCGCTCCGTAGACACGCGACCCAGGGACCAAGACGTTAGCTCCGGAGATGGTAAGACCGCTCCGTCCCCGGTGGAGGGCTGGGAGGAGAATTTTTTGTTGAATTAGTTTTCATATTCTCAGTAACAGAGCTATTTCCTTTTGTCTCTGGGTCACCTGGCCCGCAAATGCCGTTCTCACGGCACTCTGCCACCAGATCTCAACAGTCCCAGCATCCTGGATGCAGACCACCTGCCTCCAGCCCCCACGACTGTTCCCTGGCCGGCTGGTTCCGTCGAGTCTAGAGGACTCCTACCCTGGACCTCCTCCTGCTCAGTCGCTAACCCGCCCCTGCCAGGTGTGTGGAGCAAGGTAAGTGCTTGAGTCTTTTCTCAGCACCAGAGCCACGGGACGCATCACCGCCTCCCAATGGTGCTTTACCTGCTCCGCCCGCTGCGAAGCCCCGCCGGGTGTGTCAAAAATAATCGTCCCCTTGGTGCACCTAGTGCGGAGTTGGACACATGGCTCTCACTCCCAACCTGTCTCGCTGGCTGGCCCGGACCATCCGACTCGGTTCCGCAATTCAGTTTGCCAGGCTTCCGCCCCCCGCAGTACACAGCATACATGCCAAGTCCCTGCGCGAGGAAATCGATACTCTCTTATTCAAAGACGCGATAGAGCCTGTCCCTCCAACCGAGATGAAGAAGGGTCTATACAGCCCTTACTTCATCATACCCAAGAAAGGCGGCGGCTTACGACCGATCTTGGACTTGCGAGTTCTCAACCAAGCGTTCAAAATGCTCACGCAGAAACACATCTTAATCTGCGTTCGACATCTAGATTGGTCCGCAGTGGCAGACCTGAAAGACGCGTACTTCCACGTCTCAACACCTGGCCATCGACACCGCCCCTTTCTGCGGTTCGCGTTCGATGGCCAGGTGTATCAGTACAAGTCCTCCCCTTCGGCATGTCTCTGTCCCCTCGCGTCTTCACGAAAGTCGCAGAGGCAGCTCTTGCCCTGCTCCAAGAAGCTGGCATCCACATACTCAATTCCTCGACAACTGGCTTATTCTGAGAGTTACTATGTGCTCAGAGACCAGGTGCTCAGGCACCTCAGCCGTTTGGGGCTTCAGGTCAACTGGGAAAAGAGCAAGCTTACTCCAGTCCAGAGCATCTCTTTTCTCGGTATGGAGTTAGACTCTGTCTCAGTGTCAGCACATCTCACCAACGAGCATGCCCAGTCAGTGTTGAGGTGCCTCGCCGCCTTCAGGCCAGGCACAACGGTCCCTTTAAAACTTTCCCAGAGGCTCCTGGGGCATATGGCGTCCTCCGCTCTGGTACGCCCGCTCAGAGGCTCCCCTCGGGGCAGATGCACTGGCACACAGCTGGCCAGTGGGGCTGCACAAGTACGCATTTCCCCCAGTGAGCCTTCTTGCACAGGTGCTGTGCAAGGTCAGGGAGGACGAGGATCAAGTCACTCTTGTGGCTCCCTACTGGCCCACCCGGGCCCGGTTCTCGGACCTTGTACTCCTCGCAACAGCCCCTCCCTGGCGAATTCCCCTGAGGAAAGACCTTCTTTCTCAGGGACGGGGCACGCTCTGGCATCCGCATCCAGACCTTTGGAACCTCCACGTCTGGTCCCTGGATGGGACAAGGAAGATCTAGCTGGTCTACCACCCACGGTCGTAGCAACGATCAACCAAGCCAGAGCCCCTTCTACCAGAAATGGCATCTGTTCGTGAATTGGTGTTCTTCCTGGGCAGAAGACCCACAGAGGTGCGCAGTTAGGTCAGTGCTCCTGTTCCTACAGGAGAGGTTGGAGGGGAGGCTGTCCCCTTCCACCTTGATGGTGTATGTTGCCTCTAGCGCAGCTCACCACGACCCAGTAGATGGCAAGTCCCTGGGTAAGCACGACTTAATCGTCAGGTTCCTAAGAGGTGCCCAGAGGCTAAATCCCTCCTGGCCAAACCTGTTCCCCTCCTGGGATCTCTCGGTGGTCCTCACCGGTCTTCAGAGATCCCCCTCCGGTCCGCTAGAATCAGTTGGCTCAGGGCCCTCTCTTTAAAAAGACGGCCCTGCTGATCGCGCTCACTTCAATCAAGAGGGTCAGGGACCTGCAAGTGTTCTCTACTAACGACACTTGCCTGGAGTTCGGTCCGGCAGACACATATGTGATCCTAAGACCTCGACCGGGCTATGTGCCCAAGGTTCCTACCACGCCCTTCAGATATCAGGTAGTTAACCAACAAGTGCTGCCCCAGGAGGAGGCAGACCCAGGTCCCTCACTGCTGTGTCCGGTACATGCTTTGCTTGCCTACCTGGAACGCACCCAGACCTTCAGACGCTCTGAGCAGCTCTTTTGGGGGACAGCAGAAAGGGAGCGCTGTCTCCAAACAGAGGTTGTCCCACTGGGTGGCGGATGCCATTCTGTTGGCCTCTCACACATGCCGTGCCACCCCCCCACAGGTTCGAGCCCACTCTACCAGGAGTGTGGCATCCTCATGGGCACTGGCTAGTGGCACCTCCCTAGCAGACGTTTGTAGAGATGCGGTCTGGGCAACACCTAACACCTTTGTGAGGTTTTACAATCTCAGGGTTGAGTCAGTCTCGTCCCGTGTTTTCTCAGGTCCGAGCCCGTAGAACTCGGTACACGTCGACAGTCTGACCGGGTGAATCGCTTGCGTCCAGCGCCCTTTCCCTCGGCCGAGGTAAAACAGTGCGCCTTCTTCCCAGGAGACCCCTTTTAGGTTCCTGGTCAATTCCTCCCTAGCCCTCTTGGTTCCGCAGTTCAGCGGAGGAACTCGCCGACCCAGTCCACTATGGGTACCCCAGGCTACCCCTACTGGAGTAGGTGCTCCACAGATCAGGCCTCCTACGCGGACTCCTCCTGTGTGTACTTCCGCGGTACGGTCACATTACGAGCTGACCCGCGTCTCCCTTAGGCAGTCCTTCGCTGCCCTCCGGTCGCCGTGTTGTAGCAACTCCCCACTCCTCGAGGTTGGATCTACCACCACGCCATTCTTTCTCACATGTGACCGAAGAGGCCATGTGATGTATTTTGCCACATTTACCTCCCCTTTCGGGTGGGTGTGGCCTCCGCAGGGTCTCTTCCCCCTGAAAGAATAGGAATTCGGGTAAGACCCCCTTCCCACGATGCGGTAAGGGTCCCGGCTGCTCTTGCTCTATGCCGAGAAACATAGAGAGAAAAGAGGCCCAGCCAGGCTTGGCCCGTTCCCTAGTTGGCAGCATCGCCTTGTTCCCCTCTAGGGTAACCAAAAGGATTCCGACGACTTTTTTGGGGCATTGGGGAAGGGTACGTGCAGTCTGAAACACAGTTGGTCGCTTGTGCACGTGAAATATCTGCCCGCTCCTGTGTCAGCAGTACACGTACACGGCTCAGCGCATGGCGTGATTTGAAGTGGACCCCTAGTGTCACTTCTTCGACACGACGTCGAAGTGAGCGACAGACAGGGAACGTCTCAGTTACGTATGTACATACTTAACCGAGACGTTACCTCTCATGAGACTGTGCCCAAGTCCAATTCATAATTTTTCTTGAAGCAAGCATACTTTGTATTCTGATTGTGTGCGTATGTTGCATGGGGCACAGATGTTGGGGCACAGAGTTCAGTGGGGAATGAAAGGTAATTTTGATCCATAGCAGACACAAAGCCTACATTCTCCCTAATGGAAAAAAACTAATTTTGTTGTTTTTCTTTATTCTTGTGTTTCAGGACCACTTTGAAACCATTGACAGGCTTTTGAACTCAATAGTGGATAGCCTGTTTGGAGAAAGAGGTTTGAACATTTTACCCTTTTTCTATGTTTAATTGTCAATTGTTCAATTACGAATAGTATGATACCATGTAAGTGTCACCTTTGTGTTTTTATTTATTGAAAAAATAAACAATCTGCTCTCAACATTTTGAGACACAGTGCGAATCAGGCTCCATGATTAAAAGGGAAGAAAATTTAAATATTTGTTACATGTACAACATGGAACCTTCCAATAAAACTATTTTAAACATTATTTTGCTAATTCTTATTAGCAAAGTTTACAAATAATTAAGTATTTCTTCACCTTCAGGCACTTTCAGCTCTGTACAATTTTAGAAAGTAAAGTTTCGTTAAAACATTTTTTACACCCTCACTAATTAAACAGTTGTATACTATGTCATTGTCGAACAATCATTGAACAATCATTGTAATTAATAAGAAAGTAATGAAAATTTCCACATGTAAATTCTAGCACATAGCCAATTCTGTGATGTGTTTAACTCTCTGGGGTCTGAGGGTATTTTGGGCCCTGGAGAAGTTTTGACATGCCTTGACATTTGTGCTTTTTTCAGTTGCTTAAAAACATATTAATGGCTAAAGTCTGATAACACTGTATTCAGCACAAACAGGGCTACAATAATATGTGAGCAACATGTGTGTACATGTTTGTATTTTTGAGAAAATAACGTTTATGCGTGGTTTTTGATAAAACAAAAATTTTAAATCACTGAAATAAGGTCATATAACACATACTAAACATTTGTCCACAAGACTTTTGAGAACTGGATCTTGTAGCCTAGAGTTTTTGCTACAAAATGATGTGAAAACCATCCTGATCACTCATTCATACAAAACAATATAGTAATTTAACTTTTGTAAGACAATTTTAGTATTGAAAGGTAATATGTGAGGAGGCGTGAATGATCATGAATATTTAGGTCATTCACACCTGAGAGACAAAGACCCCACCCCTGGGCCTATCAATGAGGAATGTGACAGAAAGAGAATGAATGTGAGGAGACTTAATGATCAAAATCAATTAAGTTAAAAGAAGTAATCTGACTATATATTTTCTTTACATAAAGACTTTACTTAATTTTAGACCTACGCTACCGTTAAAAGAAGTCTCTTCTGCTCACCAAGACTGGATTTATTTGATACAAAATACAGAAAAAATATTGATTTTCTGAACTCTTTTTACAATTTAAAAGAACAGTTTTCTATTTAAATATATTGTAAAATGCAATTTGTGTTCAAATCATAATTTTCAGCATCATTACTGCAGTCTTCAGTGACACATGATACTTCAGAAATCAAAATAATATGCTGATTTTCTAATATGGGCATTTTTAAAGTGCATTTTACTCATTAACCTGAACACATATTTGCAAGCACAAGCTTTGTTGAGGATAATGAGGCAGCATAACCGCTAGTTAAAATATAATCTAAACATTCATATTATTTTTATATCATATTACATATCATATTTATATTATACAGCATACAATTGAAATGCCTGCTTTAGTCGAAACAGCATTTAAATGTAACTAAAACTTGTTAATTAGGACATATTTCAAATGTCAATACTCTGAATCCTGGCTGGCAAGTCTGGAAACAGTCCAACTAGTAAAATCTGTTCAAGTTCATATAAAATAGCATGTCAACTAATGAAAACTACTGACTTAGAAATTGTATCCTCGGCTGGATCAAGTCTCTCTTCCAAATACATATGTTCATCGGAGTCCTGCTCTTCTTCTGAGGAAAATGTTAACTCTTCCTTACATTCCTAGAGCTTTCTCACCTGTGTATCGTTGCAAACACGCAGAAAAATGAACAAAATTTGTTTACAGCCTCACAGTGGGGGGCGTGTACATTTGTGTTGATCGTCTCAGCACATTAGCGTGTGAATGCCGCGCTCAGCTGGCGGGTGGGATCACATTACAGATAATTAGATGAACCGGTAAAAACTGAACATCGCTTTGTTTCAAACAGATTTCATTGCACGAGAATATTTGTTTTAAATTTGAATTGGTTTATTAAAAAGTAGACATTTAAAGCTTTCTTTAGACATATGTTTCATGTTTTTGTGATAAGTTTTCGCAGAGTTTCAGTTCATTTTTGTGACGTGTTTTGTGACCTGAAAGCTCACCCTTTTTATTTTCTTTATTTTACAAAAACACAATATTTCATTGTTATGAGTGTACACAAATAAAAGTAGACCCTTCTAATGATGTCTTACACTTATCTGTATACCCAAAAATGATGGAGTATTTTAAGTTGTTTCTGCTGTAATGACGAAAATATCCAGCAGGACGCGCCGGCACGTCCGTCGACCCCAGAGGGTTAATAGAATTCTGTTCTGGAAATTATGCTGATGCAAATTACTTTTTTCGACAAAAGTTTTTGAAATGAAATGGACAACTCCTTAGTCTTGCTAAGGCTAATTTCATAGCTAACATTTTATGTATCCTAAATACACAATATAATATTTTATCTTTTTGTTTAATTTGGCATAACTACATCTTGATTCGAAATGATGCCCAATAGGTGTGAGTGATATACCGGTGGACATGATAAACCATTTTGGATTATTGTCTGTATCGCGGTTACGCAAAACCCCCAATGCATGGCAAGAAATGTGCACCTCATTTTATTCACATAACATGTATGTGATACACTTTCTGTTGGAGAAATGGAGGAGGAAGGCAGAGCGGCTTTATGTGAGACTGAGAGAATTGAAGAGACAGGGTTTCCAGATTGGGCTCCACAGACATTTGCGTTACTCAACCCAGTTTCTCTCTATCAAGAAACAAACTTCAAAACTTACGTGACCCATTTAAATTCTACAGATTTTTTTAGTTTTTTACCTTAAACTTCTATGGAGGAAATCAAACATCTCAAATGGCAAGAGAGCCTGACATTCTAACCAACCCTGATGATGAAAACAACTAAAACAATGTGTCATGCGCCAACAATTATGTGTCATAACTCTTAATAAAATTCAGTTTGAATTATGTTAGATATTAGAAAACAAACCAGCCTTACTTTCAAGTATTCAAATATTGTCTACAGAGATGATTTAAACCATTAAGAGTCCCCCCCTGTTGAGGCCCCCATGGGAAACAAATAGTTGCCCTGATTTACGCCACTGGCTAGTGCGGTGGACATAAGTCTGAAGGGCACAGACTGAACAAAGTCTGAAGTCTTTCCTGCTCCTGCGTTGTAAACGGCGGGGAGCAGAAGGCTTCGAGAGTGACTGGATGTACAGTCGAGAGAGCAACCTTAGGCAGGTAGTCAGGATGAGGGTGCAAAATTGATTTAGCCATTCCTGGGGCAAAATCTATGCAGGCTGGCAAGACAGACAGAGCCTGTAGATCCTCAATTATTTTTAGAAAAGTAATTGCCATAAGAAAAACCATCTTGAGAGTCAGAAGTTTATCAGACGCTGACTCTAGAGGTTCGAAGGGGGTCTCACGCAGACCCTCAAGAACTATTGCTAAGTCCCATGAAGGGATCCTGGTCCTAGCAGGAGGTCTCAGTCGCATGGCTCCACGAACGAAGCGAGCGAGCAGAGGATGTCTGAAATCCCCTGGCTTTGAGCCACAACTGAAACGGTCTCATGTGCAGAAGGCCCAAAGGGTTCACAGAGGATGCAGATGCCATGAGACCTAGTATTCGTTGATACTGACAAACAGTGCAACCTTGACCTAGCCTGACTTTGCACAGGGTGTTCTGAATGGACACAATTCGAGAGGGAGACAATTGTGCCCGCATCGTGATTGAATTCCATACAACACCCAGATAGGTAATTCCCTGAGTGGGAGAGAGAACACTCTTTTTGAAGTTGAGTCTCAGACCCAGAGAAACCAGATGAGCTATGATGATATCCCTGTGCTAAACTGCCAGTTCTTGAGACTGTGCTAGTATCAGCCAGTTGTCTATGTAATTCAGAATGCAGATGCCCCAGAGTCACAAAGAAGCCAGTGCTGCATCCATGCATTTTGTGAATGTGCGGGGTGATAGGGCTAGGCCGAATGGAAGAACACGATATTGGAAGGCTTCGCCCCCGAAAGCGAACCTCAGGAACTTCCTGTGTTGTGGCACAATTTCTATATGAAAGTATGCATCCATGACATTGTTAGCATCTTGAACTTGAACACCCTGACTGAGCGATTCAAGCCTCGAAGATCTAAGATCGGACGCAACCCCCACCCTTCTTGGGAACCAGGAAGTATTTGCTGTAATTACCTCACTCTTTCTCTGGAAGGGGAACATGTTCTATGGCCTTTTTGACCAAGAGATTTTGCAGTTCTTTCCACAGTAGACATGCTTGCTCCGGATTCACAGTAGTGAAAACCACACCGTTGAAACGTGGATGATGGCGAACGATTTGAATTCTGTAGCCTTTTTCTACTGTTCTTAGGACCCACATAGAAATACCTGGCAGAGGTTTCCACACTGCCAGGTTCTCTGAGATGGGTATTCAATTTGACACTTCCTGTTGAGGGGATGCCGAGTGTTCCGTGTCCTGGACTTAGACAGGAAGCAACAGTACACCCAACATTTCGCTGGAAGCCTCTAACTCCCGCAACACCAGAGGCGCTGGGAATGGAGAGGTTTCGTGGGGTGTCGGGAGGGTAGAAGTGGATGATACAAGTGCCCCGTCCCGAGGGGGGCTACCCCCACAAGGCTGGGTGCGAGACTGTCAGGGTTTTTTCCTCTTAGAAATGACTGCCCTGAGGTCTTGCTTTGGGGGCTGCTGATGGCGACGAGCTGGAATTACCCGAAGTGACTTTTCGCCTCCTGGAACCTGGTGATAACTACATTCATAGCGTCACAAAATAAGCCATTAGATGAACCCGGGGCATCGAGAAGGAAAACTTTGTCCTTGTCTCTGATGCCCGACAGGTTGAGCCATAAGTGTCTCTCTATGCTGACTAAAGTAGACAAAGACCGGCCAATGGCACGGGCCGTCTGGTTGGTAGCACGGAGAGACAGATCCATGGATCAACGAAGCTTGGAGAGAGAGCCTCTTCCTCGTCCGTGGTGCCCGCACTCATGTCCTTCAATAGATTAGCCTGGTACACCTGTAACACTGCCATAGTGTGCAGGGCAGCACCAGCCTGATCTGCTGCCTGATAAGCGTTCCCCACAAGCATGGAGGTGGTGGTCCTGCATGGCTTTGTGGGCAGAGTGGGTCTTTTTAATGATGATGCCTAGCCAGGTGAGAGATAACCCGCAAGTGTCTCTTCAACCGGCAGTAAGCAAGACGAGTGCGAAGCATTTTGACTGAGAACAGATCGCAATGCTCACACCCGCCCCACCCCAATGCAAGAGCAGCATGCTCTTCCCCCAAACATATGAAGCAAAACTGGTGTGTGTCCCTCTCAGCCATAGAGCATAAACAAGGGAACACACACTGCTTGCTTTGTCTTTCAGTAATTTTTTATTTATTTTTTTAGAAAAAAGAGAAAGGTTTCCACGCACTGCCTAACAAAATCTAACTCCTAACAGAGGAAAGTATAAAGTTTCTGACAGGCTCATGAATCACAACACACACAGAGTGATCTGAAGAAAAAAGATCTGACATCCAATGATGTCATCAGCAGAGGCTATAAATTCTAGTTAATTTTATAGACGTGTTGCATACATATTCACAGCTGGTCACACCTAAAATTGTTCCCAATGCGCTAAATGAGCGAAGCATCAAAGTGTAGCTTTTTGATAGGGAACTACACAGATATTTTACACAGATGGAAAACTGATAGATTGGTCCATAATTATGAAAATGCACCATAGTTCTTCCATAGTATCCATTCAACAATGTAATTGTTAAATGTATTATTAATTTCAACAATGATAACTATAGTTTTTTTGTAATGAAAATATAGCAGTCTAAATACATTTCAAAAGGTTTACCGCCACATCTATCATAGTTAATACAGTACAGTTAGTGATACTACAGTAAATCCATGGTAAATTTTTGTTAGTGTTGTGATCTGAGAATTGAAAAGGCTTCTAATTTATGTTTTCTCCTGTTTTCTTTGCCAGTGCCATTCAGAATGTGTGGGCTGTTTGTTTTAAACTAGTTTCATCACTGAGACATAAGAGTTTTGCAGCACACTATTCTGTACCACATTCAAATGGGTTTTGCAATCCCGACAGCACATCTCACTGGTTCACAGGCACACTATATGGTCAACCCCCCTGCCAAGGGTCGGTGAATATTTTTGCTTTACTGATTTTCTTTAAAAATTACATTAGTTTATTGAAATACGAAAAACTTAAAAGACATTTCTAATTTCAAACTGCACTTTAAATGGAATGAGAAAAGCAATTAAAATAAAGAAGTGATTAAAAAGTCTTATATATATAACCACCTCCCCAAATCCAAACATTTACCGTCTCCATTGCATCACACAAGCATCCATCAATGACACCAGATGAAAAATTACTAATAGCCTACAATTAAGCACTAAAGACAGTTGGGGCCTGAGTAGCTAAGCAAGAATTGACTTTGACTACCACCCCTGAAGTCATGAGTTTGAATCCAGCATGTGCTGAGTGACTCCAGCCAAGTCCTCTAAGCAACCAAATTGGCCCGGTTGCTAGGAAGAGTAGAGTCACATTCTCGCTCTCGGTGTGGTGCATGGTGAGTTGTGTGTGGATGCCGCAGAGAATGCCATGGACCTCCACACGCGATATGTCTCCGTGGTAACACACTCAACAAGCCACATGATAAGATGCATGGACTGACGGTCTCAGACCCGGAGTGAGGTGAGTCACTACGCCACCACGAGGACTTAGGGCACATTGGGAATTGGGCATTCCAAACTGGGGAGAAAAAAGACAGAAAAAAACTAAAAGAGCTAAAGAAAATTATAAATGTAAAGATAATTATAATAATCATCATAATAAATAAGCATAATAAATTCCCTTGTGTTCCCAAAAGATACTGCCAAATTCTTATTGAATGTGTTTGTATTGCATTTTGGTAATACAGTTAATGCTGCCTAAAGCAAATAAATAGAACAAAATTTTAGGTTCAAGGTGAAGAGTCTTGTATTTCTTTATGATTTAATCACTTTTGTCTTTGTTTCTTTAATACAAAGATACTTGTATAAATTATTGAACCTGCAGTTGTGTTCACAATGTGTAAGAGCAAACTGTTCTGTGGAAATAAAGCAAACTAAACTCACAGCACCTTGCAAGATGATCTGAGATCATTTGCAGCATTCTCATAGATTACATTACTCTTGCAAACAGTTTTCATTCAAATGAAACAGAGAAAAAGGAGTGATAACTCTTTACATGTACTTGTTCCAGGAGATAGGGTCCCGTTGCACGCCACATTTGGTGAGTGTTCATTTCAAACTATGTTCACCAAAGTGGGCTGTACGATAAATTTGAGAGAAGGGGAATCAAAACCGTGCCACTGACTCTGCAATCGCACCCACACTTTCTGCAGGAAAATTATTTCCTGAAAGTTTTAAATGATCATGTGTTGGTGAATGCTGAGGCACCCGGTGAGCCACTTGACTTTTAACAAAGCATCGGTTCCTGACCCTGTGGTAGAAGATTAGACAGAATCCAACATGACAGTTTGCATGACATGCCCCCATCCTCAAAAAGCCTGAACAAAACCATGTCCAGGACATTTAAAGACAATAATGACCCAGACTACAATAAATGTGGTTGACAGGTAATCACACTTCTGATGTTGTTTATGCAATTACAAAATGTAATCACATGTATATACAACGGATAACAGTCTGTTATTGGTTAAGATGATTATACTGTTTCCCTGTTTCTGTCTGTTTGCCCTGCTATGATGATAGGTTCCGGTGTTTACTTACCGCGATACTTCAGTTAATTGCAATCACGTGATGGACGAATCCATGAATGTGGAAGTAAACGGGGTCATAAAAGAAGCCGTTAAAGTGGCGTGGAGGGAGGTGTTTGACATTCACTATTGGGATTTACTATAAATCGTTCTAAGGATTACTCATTTGGCGCTTGGATAATGGAGGATAGAGAACTCTATTTGTCTCTTTGAGGAGTCTTCATACAAGTTGGATTACTTACCAAGGAGGAACTTTCCAATGCAGCGCTGGTTGGATTTTGCACTCCCGAAATTTGAAATGCATTTGACGTAAATTGTAAAATATATGTCAATTTCATGCTTTAAAAAGCTTCCCAACAAATATATATATATATATATATATATATATATATATATATATATAATATATATATATCTCACAGGCTACAATACTACTAGAATATAATGAAGTATTTATGGCATATGTTGCTTTTTAAAAAAATATTTTTCCCCAGAATACACAGCTATGTGCATATAGCAGAGACTAAGCGACTAACCCCCTGAGTCAACATAGTGATTTTTTTTTCTATGCTTCATAATGTTCATTTGAATGACCTCGATATTTATTCTTAAATCCCAAGACCGATTTTTCACTCTATGCAGCAACCCTCTAATATTTGAGTAAATAACTTGCAAATGCAACTAAAATTGTGAGTGATTGGGTTCTGGCTGGTAAATTTCCTGATTTCACTCACCAGTGTTTGAGTAGTATGGTGGCGAAGAAGTTCAGCAGCAAGATCCTTGCACTGTGTGTTGAGAGTAAAAGTTTGGTTTGACTCATTCCATGTAATGTCCTAATACTAGATCCACACAATCCATTTGTCATTAATGAATGCCTCATTTAATTTTCTGTTATTTACAGTCAGTTATTGATAAAAAAAAAATAAACATTAACAATCACACATAGCACAGATGTGGTAAAGAAGCTGTGCAACTCCACTCTCGTTAATATGTGCTCAACCAATAAACTTTGTGAGAAGCTCGCTATTCTGCCACTAAGACAGTACCATTTTAACACTTGTTCCCTTTACAAAAAGCTTCACTATGATGCTGCGCTTGCTAAAAGCGCTATGGGAATGATCTTGTATTGTGACCAGCTGTGAATATGTGTGTAACACGTCAATGAACGTTGACCAAAAATTTATAGCCTCGGTTGGTGAGATCATTGGATGCACCTGTGGCCGGGCTATAAATAGAGGCGTCACCAGCATGTTCGTCAGATCTCTTTTCTTCAGAGCATACTGTGCTGTGTCTCTCACAAGCCTGTCAAACTTTCTTTCCTCTGTTAGGAGTTAGATTCTGTTAGGCAGTGCGCAGTGAACCTTTTCTCCTTTCTATTTCCTCTGAAAAAAAAAAAGATCGATAAACAAAACAAGCAGTGTGTGTTCCCATGTTTACGCTCTATGGCTGAAACAAACACACCAGATTTTGTTTTGTGTGTTTGGGGAAGAGCATGCTGCTATTGCGTTGGGGCGGGGCAGGTGCGAGCATTGCGATCTGTTTACAGTCTAAATGCTTCGCGCTCGCCTTGCTTACTTCCGGGAGTCAGCACCCACACTTCATTTGTGGGGCTCTCGTATGGATCTGGCTGAGGAGCGAGAGATGGGTTAATCCCTTTCGCTCGCTCTCTCCCCAGTCCCAGCTGGTCCTTCTCGTGATCTCGAAGCACGCTTCGGCACCTCTTCGGTTCACGAGGGGGGAGGGGCGCTGACCTCTGTACATTTCACGCACAATAATAAAGCGGCTGGGAAATTAATCGAGGTGCTTACGCGAGCTGTGGCCAGACTACAGCTAGACTGGCCACGTGAACAAGAGACCTTCCCCCAAACGCTCCAAACTAGAAGACACATTTCTGTCTGGTGGCCAAAATAATAAAATAAATAAAAGAGGGAAGGGAACTCTATATCAGTCTCTTCCTTTCTACTATGACCTCCATAACAAGTACTTTCTTTATGGAGGAAATTTATACTTCCCGTGTCTTTGTGCCCATGGTGTATTCAACTATCGTGGGTGCTGAAGCTCGGGGGTATTCGGTGATTCCGCCGGTAGAAGAGACACCTGCGGGTTTTCTCTCGCCTGGCTCGGCATCATAGCTAAAGAGACCTACTCTCCCCACAAAGCTGTGCAGGACCACCTCCATGCTTGTGGGGAAAGCTTATCAGGCAGCAGGTCAGGCTGGTGTTGCCCTGCACACTATGGCAGTGTTACAAGCGCACTAGGCTAAATCTGTTGAAGGACCTTAGTGTGGGCACCTCACTCAGGGGGAGGGGCCATCGGCCACCCAGCCCCACCCCGGTCCTTCTAGATGGGAGGCTTTAAAACAAAACGTGGAGAATCGTGCTCCCCCTCGTAAAGACTGGGGTCCAGTTCGTCACCCTCAGCAGCCCCCAATGCAAGACCTCAGGGGCGTGATATCTAAGAGAAAGAAACCCTGACGGTCTTGTACCCAGCCTTGTGGGGGTAGTTCCCCTCGGGACGGGGTGCGTGTATCATCCAACTCGGCCCTCCCAATACCCACACGAAACCTCTTCACTCCCGCCACCTTTGGTGTTTCAGGTGATAGAGGCTTCCAACAAAGAGTTGGGTGTACCGTTGCTTCCTGCCTTGATCCAGGACGTGGAACACTCGACATCCCCTCAACAGGAAGTGTCAGAATTAATACCCATCTCAGAGAACCTGGCAGCGTGGAAACTTCTGCCAGGTATTTCTATGTGGGTTCTAGAAACAGTAGAAAGAGGCTACAGAATTCAATTTGCTCGCCATCCTCCACGTTTCAACAGCGTGGTTCCCACTACCGTGAAACCGGGACAGGCATGTCTACTGTGGAAAGAACTGCAAAATCTCTTGGTCAAAGGGGCCATAGAACATGATCCCCTTCCAGAGAAAGAGTCAGGCTATTACAGCAGATACTTCCTGGTTCCCAAGAAGGGTGGGAGGTTGCATCAGATTCTAGATCTTCAAGGCTTGAACCGCTCGGTCAGGGTGTTCAAGTCCTAGATGCTGACTATCAAGGCGATCGTGTCACAAGCCCAACATCACGTTTGGCTAAACCATCAATCTCATGGAAGCATATCTTCATATAGAGCCACAGCACATGAAGTTCCTGAAGTTCGCTTTTGGGGGCGAAGCCTTCCAGTGTCGGGTTCTTCCATTTAGCCTAGCCCTATTAACCCACACATTCAGGAAATGAATGGATGCAGCACTGGCTCCTCTGCGACTCCAGGGCATCCGCATTCTGAATTGTATAGATGACTGGCTGATCCTAGCGCAGTTCCAAGAACTGGCAGTTCAGCACAGGGATAGCGTCTTGACTCATCTGGAGGTTATATGGAATTCGGTCATGAAGCAGGCACAATCGTCTCCTGCACAAAATGTTTCCATTCAGAACACCCTGAGCTAGGTCAGGCTAGGTCGAGGTTGCACTGCTCGTCAGTATCATTGAATACTAGATCTCAAAATGTTAGTGTCTGCGGTGATCCCTTCGGACCTTCTGCACATAAGACCGCTTCAGCTGTGGCTAGAAGCCAGGGGGTTTTATCCAAGGGCCAGTCCCCTAAGGCAAATAAGGGTTACGCGCCACGTGCTTCATTCCCTTTCTATGTGGTTCAGACCCCGGTTCTTACCTTGGGTCCCACTCTAGGTGCGTCTTGTCGTCGCAGGCTGCTAATGACAGACACCTCCCTGACGGGCTGGGTAGTGGCCTTACGTGGTCGTCCGGCTTAAAGGGATAGGAGGGTCGTCAGTTCGGTTGTCACAGTAACGGTCTTGAGCTGATGGCCATATTTCTGGCCCTGAAATACTTCCTCCTGTGGCTGCCATGTCTTGGTGCAGGTGGGCAATACAGTGGTAGCCTCTTATGTAAACCATCGGTAGGAACCACGTTCATGTCAGCTGAATTTCTGGCATGTTGGATCCTCCTTGGGGCCCAGGGCAGCTCCTGTCACTCAGGACAGTTTCGTCCCTGGATGCCCGTGTGTGTGGGAGCAGATTTACTCTGAGGTAGTGAACAAATCTGGGTGAGATTTCACAGGGCGGAAGAGGACCTCTTTGCCTCTATGATAGTGCAATGTCTCCTTTACTTCTCCCTTAGTCACCCAGCCCCCTTGGGTCTGGACTTAAAGGCACATTCATGACCCTGAATGCGTCTGTATGCATTTTTTTCCCCCGTTTTTTTTGCTCCCGTGAGTCTTGGCAAGCTTCGCCAGCAAGGGTCTTGCCTCCTCCTGATAGCGCCGCACTGGCTGAACAGAGTATGGTTCTCGGAGTTAAATTCTCCCCTTGACTGCCCGCCTCAGCAGTTCCGAACAGGAAGGACCTTCTTTCTCAGGCACAGGGGACTGTATTCATCCCTGGCCCGAATTGTGGAACCTTTCATGCTTGGCCCCTGTTGGGTACTAACTGAGGTGCACAGGGCTTTCTCCTGAGGTTATCAAGGACATTTTAATTGCTAGGGCTCCCTCCACTTGGAGAAGATCTGGGTAGATTTTAAAGGGCAGAAGAGGACCTCTTCGCCTCTATGAACTGTGCAATGTCTCCTCTACTTCTCCCTGAGTCACCCAGTCACCCCCCCTCACGGGGGTTGAACGTGGTGGCGCATACATGGCCCAGAATGCACCTGTATGCGTTTCCCTCTACTAAGTTCATATTGCAGAACCAGCTAACTGCCAGTTTGCTTCAGTTCTGGACTTTCTGCAGGAAAAACTGTCAGCAGGCATATGCCCCGCTACTCTCAGGGTTTATGTGGCCGCCATTTTGGCTTGCCACGCCTTGATGGATGGGGTGCCTTTGGGGAAACATCCTCTACTCGCTCGCTTCATTCATGGAGCCATGTGACTGAGGCCCCCTGTTAGGACCGGAACTCCTTCATGGGACTTGGCAATGGTCCTGGAGGGTCTGGTTGAGACTCCCTTTGAACCGCTAGAGTCAGCGTCTGACAGACTTCTGACTCTCAAGATGGTCTTTCTTATGGTGATTAACTCTCTTAAGAGGATTGGGGATCTACAGGCTCTGTCTGTTTTGCCGGCCTGTTTAGAATTTGCCCCAGGTATGCCCATAGCTATTCTGCATCTGCATCCTGACTACCTCCCTAAGGTGCCTTTTTCGACACTACATCCTGTCACTCTGGAATCCTTCTGCTCCCCGCCGTTTTTAACGCCGGAGCAAGAAAGACTATACAGACTCTGCCCAGTCCGTGCCCTTCAGACTTATGTCCACCACACTAGCCACTGGCATAAGTCAGGGCAATTATTTGTCTGCTATGGGGGCTGCAACAGGAGGGTGGCCGCTACCAGACAGACTATGTCGCATTGGGTGAGGGATGCTATTGCCCTGTCCTATGAGGCGCGCGGTCAAGCTTCGCCAGTAGGTGTCAGGGCTCACTCCACCAGAGGGGTCACCTCCTCTAAAGCCTTGGCTAGAGGGGTCCCTCTGAAGCAAGTTTGTGATGCGGCAGGCTGGTCCTCTCCGCACACATTCTTCAGATTTTATAGTTTAGATGTTCATGCTACTCCGGGCTCTTACGTCCTTGAGTCAACATCTCAATCTCATGTCTCTACAAGGTTGTGATGCGGCAGGCTGGTCCTCTCTGCACACATTCTCAGATCTTATGGCTTAAATTTTTCATGCCTGAACAAGTTTGTGATGCAGCAGGCTGGTCCTCTCTGCACTTATTCTTCAGGCTCTATGGTTTGGATGTTCATGCTACTCTGGGTTTTACGCCCTTGAGTCGACATCTCAAGCTCATGTCAGAGACCTCTTGTGTTCTTGTGAGCACACTTCACAACCGTAGGGGTCCGGACAGCCCTAGTGTGGCAGCGTGGGTATTTTGTTCCCATAGCACTTTTAGCAAGCGCAGCATCATAGTGAAGCTTTTTGTAAAGGGAACGTCTCGGGTTACATGTGTAACCCTTGTTCCCTGAAAAAAGTGGAATAGCCCGGCCACAGGTGCATCCAATGATCTAGCCAACCGAGGCTATACATTTCCGGTCAATGTTCATTGACGTGTTACGCACATATTCACAGCTGGTCACAATGCAAGATCGTTCCCATAGCACTTTTAGCAAGCGCAGCATCTCGTTCCGCTTTTTTCAGGGAACAAGGGTTATACATGTAACCCGAGACGTTCTACATGCACTAGATGTGTGCGTGTAGATGCGCTGGTATGTTAACACGCTATCCTCAACCTCAGCCAGAAGCAGGGGTGGATCTAGGGGAGGGGCCACAGGGGCAATGGCCCCAGCTGAAATCTGATTGCCCCCTTCAGTGCCCCTATCCTGGTAAAGCATTTGTCAAAAAGAAAAAGAAAAGGCTCATCTGCATACTCGTGTCACTAGCGTGAAGCCCAAATGTCCAAGCAACATAATGTCTGCAGGTACAGAATCCTGTTTTGACAGAAACTTTTGTGTGAATTACAGTAGATCTCACTTCAGGAAAGCTACTTTAAAGGAAGTTCAACTTATATGTCTCAAAATATGTCTTGAGACCCCTGTGCCTGTTTCTTACTGCAAGCAAAAGCATCAACATGCAGTGACACAGAAGAGAAGCACACATCTGAAGCACAGTTAAACAGGTAATGTACAGGTAAAATGTTGAGTTTGGCTTAGATTAAAAATTAACTGCATCTGGGAAACAGTGTTCCTGTTTTTGTCATGCTTTCTTTGCACACTTTATTAGGGCCCAAGCCTTGAAAAGGCGAAGGCCCTATTGTTTTCCTTAGGATTATTATTATTATTATTATTATTATTATTATTATTATTAGGGCCCAAGCCTTGAAAAGGCGAAGGCCCTATTATTTTCCTTAGGATTATTATTATTAGGGCCCAAGCCTTGAAAAGGCGAAGGCCCTATTGTTTTCCTCCTGATTATTATTAGGGCCCAAGCCTTGAAAAGGCGAAGGCCCTATTGTTTTCCTTAGGATTATTATTAGGGCCCAAGCCTTGAAAAGGCGAAGGCCCTATTGTTTTCCTCCTGATTATTAGGGCCCAAGCCTTGAAAAGGTGAAGGCCCTATTGTTTTCCTTAGGATTATTATTATTATTATTATCATTATTATTAGGGCCCAAGCCTTGAAAAGGCGAAGGCCCTATTGTTTTCCTTAGGATTATTATTAGGGCCCAAGCCTTGAAAAGGCGAAGGCCCTATTGTTTTCCTTAGGATTATTATTATTATTATTATTATTAGGGCCCAAGCCTTGAAAAGGCGAAGGCCCTATTGTTTTCCTCCTGATTATTAGATTCCTCCGATAGGAGGGAATCTATTGTTATTGACAGTTTTATTATTATTATTATTAATATTATTATTATTATTATTATTAGATTCCTCCGATAGGAGGGAATCTATTGTTATTGACAGTTTTATTAATATTATTGTTATTATTAGATTCCTCCGATAGGAGGGAATCTATTGTAATTGACAGTTTTATTAGATTCCTCCGATAGGAGGGAATCTATTGTTATTGACAGTTTTATTATTATTATTATTATTATTATTATTATTAGATTCCTCCGATAGGAGGAAATCTATTGTTATTGACAGTTTTATTATTATTATTATTATTATTATTATTATTATTCTCCTTGAGCCCCAATATCTCAAAGTCACTGGTCAAAAATTTTCTAAATTGGCACATTGATACTCCATGCCAACGGGTACCCCCAAACCAAGAATGGCCCACATTCGCCCATAGGTGGCGCTACAGGCCACGCCCCAAAAAAACATTTTCAAAGTCATGGCATTTCCAAGCCATTTGTCCAGTTATTCTCAAACCTGGTGTACATGCCTCATTTCTCATGGGGAACAAAAAAGCCTCAAGGACCCATAACTTCCCACATAATGGATTTTCCTGTACAGTGAAAATTTGCCAAAACCTACAAAACTCTTCTTCTCCTGAACCGTAGCTCCAATTGACTTGAAATTTGGTACGCATGTGCATCTTTGAAAACGTTACTTAGCAAAAATGAATACGATATAAAATGGCTGAAAGGGGCGTGTTTATGTAAATGTCCAAATTTTATCAATATATATGTCAATATATCAAATTTTTCAAACCTAACATTCATCAAGATAACATCCCTTTGAAGTACTGTGCAAAGAATTGCCCACATTCGCCCTTAGCGGTTCGCTACAGGCCACGCCCAAATGTCACATTTTCAAAATGATGGCATTTTCACCACAATTTTCTAAATATTCTAAAACTTGGTATACTTGCCTCATTTATCATTGGGAACAAAAAAGCCTCAAGGACCCATAAGGTACGATTAAAAATGGCTGAAAGGGGCGTGTTTATGTAAATGTCCACATTTAATCAATATATATGTCAATAAATCAAATGTAATTTTGACTGAGGGATTTTAAAACCTGACACGCTTCAAGATAACAACCCTTTGAAGTACTGTGCAAAGAATTGCCGACATTCGCCCTTAGCGGTTCGCTACAGGCCACGCCCAAATGTCACATTTTCAAAATGATGGCACTTTCACCCCAGTTTTCCAAATATTCTAAAACTTGGTATACTTGCCTCATTTCTCATTGGGAACAAAAAAGCCTCAAGGACCCATAAGGTTCTGCGTGATGGATTGTCCTGTACAGTGAAAATTTGGTGAAACATTCAAAACTCTTCTTCTCTCGAACCGTAGATCCAATTGACTTGACATTTGGTACCCATGTGTAGAATTGATGTCTTTCAATTTGTTACTTAGCAAAAATGAATACAATACAAAATGACTGAAAGGTGCGTGTTTATGTAAATGACCACATTGCCTCAATATATTAGTGTCAATAAACCAAATGTAATTTTGACTCATGGTTTTTCAAACCTAACATGCTTCAAGATGACATAACTATGTTGGCTTGAGAAAGCCAACATATTGTTATGTTACATACATTTATTATTATTATTATTAATACTGTTTTACTTACTAAAATTTCAACAACCTCACCTCCAAGAGCTTTAATGCTATAAGTACCCAACTTGCCACAGACCTGGAGACTGTTCTGAAGTTTGCTGGTATGTCTTTTTTTACCTGATGCGACTTAAGCTTTTTATATAAATGACGATCAAAAATGTAAAAAATCCCATTGATTTACAATGGCTGAGCAAAAATGCCCCCTCTACTGGATTAATACGGTGTACAAGTAAAATCCCATTCACTTACATTGGCTGAGCAAAGAGGCTCCCTCTGCTGGTGTAACTCTGTCTACCAAATGCACTTTTACTGGAGAAATCTCTCTAATGGAGCAATTCTGTCTACTAATGGGTGGAGCTCCAAGCCAGATGGCTTTAGCCTGTGTCTGCACAAAGGTGTCAATTGTGTGTTTAATGTTTGACATTTGGAACATTCACGCAATTTTATGCTATTCATCTCAACAAATGGCAAAACATCTCAAATACATGTTTGTGAGCAGTTTTGTGTGAAACAGATGCGTCGCGTCTAACGCACGAGCCCCGATGAGAATTACCGCACAAAGGTCAGTGAGATGTGTTTTACTGCTTCCCAGTTTGAATATTCAAGCGATTTTACACTATTCAACTCAACAAATGACAAAACAACTCGAATAAATCTTTTCGAGCAGTTTGAAATCGGGAATATTGAATTCTGGCATTATTACGGGGGTCAACACTGGCGCTGTGATGCCCTTTAATTAGATGCATTTTTCTAAACAGCGGAAAAAACTTAAACAAAATACTGCGTCATTTTTACCAATTCAGATACATGGAAGAGATCATTACAAACTATAAAAGGTCTACTTTTATTTGTGTACACTTACAATAACAACAAAACCTTGAGCTTTTGTAAAATAACGAAAATAAACCGGGTGCGCCGAATCTGTCTTAGCGGTCTGATACACTTCAGAAAAATCAAGTGAAACTCCGCGAACACTTTTCTTCAATGAACACATCTTCAATGCGAGCAATGTTTGTCTGTTGTATGTGTTTTTAACACTTTCCTGTTTGAACTTTCAAGCGATTTTACACCATTCAACTCAACAAATTGCAAAACTGTTTATGTGAAACAGCGAGCAGCGTCACGTCTAACTCACGAGCCCCGATGAGAGATCACATTCACTTCTTCTTGCGTTTGAACGGACAATTTCATACAACAAAATGTCAAAATATATGATATATTGTGGAGTCTGTTTTGTCTCAAGTGAACATAAACAGTTGATGAAGAAATCGGGAATCTAAATCTAGTATCAACACTTCCGAGATTGATTATCAGCGTTGTGTCTTACAGCACGTGCCCCGTGAGGCGATCTCATTTTTACTCGCATCTTCACGAAGGTTTGTCTGTTCTATGTGTTTTTAACACTTTCCTGTTTGAACATTCACGCAATAAATAATGAGACTTCACAGTTCTCAAAAGATTAAACTCAATGAAACAAACTGTGCCTTGAATGCATGCGATAACCATCTCATAAAGAGACAGAAACAATTGAGCTTACGTCCTGAACATTGACATTCTAAGTAAATAAAAAGTACAAATGGTATTTACCCCCAAAATAAATTTCTCTCATCATTTACTTACCCTCATTCCATCCCAGATGTGTATTATTTTCTTTCTTCTGGTGAACACAAATTAAGCTTTTTAGAAGAATATCTCAACACTGTTGGACCTTTCAATGCACTTGAATGGTGATCAGAACTCAGAAGCTACAAAAATCACATAAATGCAGCATAAAAGTAATCCATGCCACTCCAGTGGTTTAATCCATGACTTCAGAAGTGATATTATAAGCGTGGGTTAGAAACAGACCTATATATATATGATTAAAAAAAATTGTATTTAAAAAAAAAAAAAAAAAAAAAAAAAAAAAATTCTTTTATTTACTATAAATATTCCTCCCTGCCCAGAAGGGATGATTTGGTTATGTAAATCACAAAAAAAAAAAAAAAAAAAAAAACAGAAAAAGAACTCTTAGGAGAGAAGTGCGCTTCTGAAAGTCAAAGTAGCGATTTATAGTTAAAAAATGACTTAATTAATGATCTGTTTCTCACCACTTCTCATTTACTTACAACAGAGCTGAGATATTCTTCTAAACATCTTCATTCAATTTCAGCAGAAGAAAGTCGTACACATCTGGGACTGCATGAGGGTGAGGAAATGATCAAATATCCCTTTAACATTCACTTATTTTTACAAAGCATGCAATGAAGTCTTAGGACAAAATGAAAATCTTAGTGAATGACGTATGTGGTATAATGACATGGAGAGCTTAAATAATTTTCAATTTATTGCATTTATTTAATATTTTTGCTGTGATCTTGTTTTATTGTTATCATCAAGTTCCAGTCTTGGTTCAAAGTTTGGTCTTTCTCAAGCCAACATCAAAGTTTGTCTTGACTTTTTTTTCTAGTTCTGAAGTATTATACAAAGAATGGCTCACATTCGCCCATAGTCGCTAGAGACCATGCCCAAAATTAACATATACTGGTCAAAAATGTTCTAATTTGGTATATTGATACTACAGGCCAACAGGAATCCACAAACCAAGAATGGCCCACATTCGCCCTTAGGGGGCGCTACAGGCTATGCCCAAATTTCCCATTTTATGGTCAAAAATGTACTAATTTGGTATATTGATACTACAGGCCAACAGGAATCCACAAACCAAGAATGGCCCACATTCGCCCTTAGGGGGCGCTACATTTCCGCCCAAAATTCCCATTTTCTGGTCAAAAATTTTCTAATTTGGTATATTGATACTACAGGCCAACAGGAACCCACAAACCAAGAATGGCCCACATTCACCATTAGGGGGCGCTATAGGCCATGTCCAAAATTCTCATTTTCTGTTCCAAAATTTACTAATTTGGTACATTGATACTACAGGCCAACAGTAACACTCAAACCAAGAATGGTCCACATTCACCCTTAGGGGGCGCATCAGACCATGCCCAAATGTCATTTTTTCAAAGTGATTGTATTTTCACCCCATTTATTTAGTTTTTCTGAAACCTGGTGAACATACCTCATTTCTCATTGTAAACAAAAAACCCTCCAGGATCCATAAGGTCCGGCATGATGGATTTTCCTGTACACTGAAAATGTTTAGTTTAGGATTCAGACAGAAAGACATGTTTTTTGGATTTTTTCATTGGGAGGGTTTAACCCCAACCCTCTACTGATCAATTTTAAATGATTTGCCATTTTGAGGAGGAATCGCATTGCTGCTTGCAGCTATATTTATTATTATTCTTCACCTTGAGCCCCAATATCTCAAAAAGTCACTGGTCAAAAATTTTCTAAATTGGCACATTGATACTCCATGCCAACGGGTACCCCCAAACCAAGAATGGCCCACATTCGCCCATAGGTGGCGCTACAGGCCACGCCCCAAAATAGTTTCAAAGTCATGGCATTTCCAAGCCATTTGTCCAATTATTCTCAAACCTGGTGTACATGCCTCATTTCTCATGGGGAACAAAAAAGCCTCAAGGACCCATAACTTCTGCCCTAATGGATTTTCCTGTACAGTGAAAATTTGCCAAAACCTACAAAACTCTTCTTCTCCTGAACCGTAGCTCCAATATACTTGAAATTTGGTACGCATGTGTAGAATTGATGTCTTTGAAAATGTTACTTAGCAAAAATGAATACGATATAAAATGGCTGAAAGGGGCGTGTTTATGTAAATGTCCACATTTAATCAATATATATGTCAATATATCAAATGTAATTTTGACTGAGGGTTTTTCAAACCTAACATTCTTCAAGATAACATCCCTTTGAAGTACTGTGCAAAGAATTGACACATTCGCCCTTAGCGGTTCGCTACAGGCCACGCCCAAATGTCACATTTTCAAAATGATGGCATTTTCACCACAATTTTCGAAATATTCTAAAACTTGGTATACTTGCCTCATTTCTCATTGTGAACAAAAAAGCCTCAAGGACCCATAAGGTTCTGCGTGATGGATTGTCCTGTACAGTGAAAATTTGGGGAAACATTCAAAACTCTTCTTCTCTTGAACCGTAGATCCAATTGACTTGACATTTGGTACCCATGTGTAGAATTGATGTCTTTCAATTTGTTACTTAGCAAAAATGAATACAATACAAAATGGCTGAAAGGTGCATGTTTATGTAAATGACCACATTGCCTCAATATATTAGTGTCAATAAACCAAATGTAATTTTGACTGATGGTTTTTCAAACCTAACATGCTTCAAGATGACATAACTATGTTGGCTTGAGAAAGCCAACATATTGTTATGTTACATACATTTATTAATATTATTATTATTAACACTATTTTACTTACTAAAATTTCAACAACCTTACCTCCAAGAGCTTTAATGCTATAAGTACCCAACTTGCCACAGACCTGGAGACTGTTCTGAAGTTTGCTGTAATGTCTTTTTTTACCTGATGCGACTTAAGCTTTTCATATAAATGACGATCAAAAATGTAAAAAATCCCATTGATTTACAATGGCTGAGCAAAAATGCCCCCTCTACTGGATTAATACGGTCTACAAGTAAAATCCCATTCACTTACATTGGCTGAGCAAAGAGGCTCCCTCTGCTGGTGTAACTCTGTCTACCAAATGCACTTTTACTGGAGAAATCTCTCTAATGGAGCAATTCTGTCTACTAGTGGGTGGAGCTCCCGACTTTCCAAGCCAGAAGAATTTTGCCTGCGTTTGCACAAAGGTATGTCAATTGTGTGTGTTTAATGCTTGACATTTGGAACATTCACGAGATTTTATACTATTCATCTCAACAAATGGTAAAACAACTCATATAAATGTTTTCGAGCAGTTTGTGTGAAACAGCTATAAGCGTCGCGTCTAACGCAGGAGCCCCGATGAGAATTACCGCACAAAGGTCAGTGAGATGTGTTTTACTGCTTCCCAGTTTGAATATTCAAGCGATTTTACACTATTCAACTCAACAAATGACAAAAAAACTCGAATAAATCTTTTCGAGCAGTTTGAAATCGGGAATATTGAATTCTGGCATTATTACGGGGGTCAACACTGGCGCTGTGATGCCCTTTAATTAGATGCATTTTTCTAAACAGCGGAAAAAACTTAAACAAAATACTGCGTCATTTTTACCAATTCAGATACATGGAAGAGATCATTACAAACTATAAAAGGTCTACTTTTATTTGTGTACACTTACAATAACAACAAAACCTTGAGCTTTTGTAAAATAACGAAAATAAACCGGGTGCGCCGAATCTGTCTTAGCGGTCTGATACACTTCAGAAAAATCAAGTGAAACTCCGCGAACACTTTTCTTCAATGAACACATCTTCAATGCGAGCAATGTTTGTCTGTTGTATGTGTTTTTAACACTTTCCTGTTTGAACTTTCAAGCGATTTTACACCATTCAACTCAACAAATTGCAAAACTGTTTATGTGAAACAGCGAGCAGCGTCACGTCTAACTCACGAGCCCCGATGAGAGATCACATTCACTTCTTCTTGCGTTTGAACGGACAATTTCATACAACAAAATGTCAAAATATATGATATATTGTGGAGTCTGTTTTGTCTCAAGTGAAGATAAACAGTTGATAAAGAAATCGGGAATCTAAATCTAGTATCAACACTTCCGAGAATGATTATCAGCGTTGTGTCTGACAGCGCGAGGCATCTCATTTTTACTCGCATCTTCACGGAGGTTTGTCGGTTGTATGTGTTTGCTTGAATGTATTTGAACATTCACGCGATTTTACACACGCAGTCTGTATTTTATCATCTCACACCCAAACAAATGAGGGTGTGAGAGACGAAACTGATGTTGCTCAGCTTCACTTGACAGCGTTGGAATGATCACGGAAGATCCATCGAGAACAGATGAACTATTAACAGCAGAATTAGTCCTTCAGGTTCTTCATGATTACAAGTTTCACAATCTCAATCAATTAATTTCTGAAATGAATACAGATGTAACAGCACGAAAATAATGAGACTTCACAGTTCTCAAAAGATTAAACTCAACGAAACAAGCCGCACAGACCTGTGCCTTGAATGTAATGCGTTTAAAATCCTCTTAAAGAGACAGTAACAATTTTCCAAGTAAATAAAAAGTACAAATGGTTTTTACCCCAAAAATAAATTTCTCTCATCCTATACTCACCCTCATTCCATCCCAGATGTGTATTATTTTCTTTCTTCTGGTGAACACAAATTAAGCTTTTTAGAAGATTATCTCAACCCTGTTGGACCTTTCAATGACTTGAATGGTGATCAGAACTCAGAAGCTACAAAAATCACATAAATGCAGCATAAAAGTAATCCATACCACTCCAGTGGTTTAATCCATGCCTTCAGAAGTGATATTATAGGTGTGGGTTAGAAACAGACCTATATATATATACTACAAGATGACATCACTCTGAAGTACTGCGTAAAGAATATCCCACATTCTCCCTTAGGGGGCGCTACAGGCCATGCCCAAAATTCCCATTTTCTGCTCAAAAATGTTCTAATTTGTTATATTGATACTACAGGCCAACAGGAATCCACAAACCAAGAATGGCCCACATTCGCCCTTAGGGGGCGCTACAGGCCACGCCCTAAATTCCCATTTGCTGGTCAAAAATGTTCTAATTTGGTACATTGATACTACAGGCCAACAGGAACCCACAAACCAAGAATTGCCCATATTCGCCATTAGGGGGCGCTACAGGCTATGCCCAAAATTCCCATTTTATGGTCAAAAATGTTCTAATTTGGTATATTGACACTACAGGCCAACAGAAATCCACAAACCAAGAATATCTCACATTCGCCCTTAGGGGGCGCTAAAGGCCATTCCCAAATTGCACATTTTTTTGTCAAAAACTTTCTAATTTGGTACATTGATACTACAGGCCAACAGGAACCTACAAACCAAGAATGGCTCACATTCGCCCTTAGGGGGCGCTACAGGCCATGCCCAAATGTCATTTTTTCAAAGTGATTGTATTTCCACCCCATTTATTTAGTTTTCTGAAACCTGGTGAACATACCTCATTTCTCATTGTAAACAAAAAACCCTCCAGGATCCATAAGGTCCGGCATGATGGATTTTCCTGTACACTGAAAATGTTTAGTTTAGGATTCAGACAGAAAGACATGTTTTTTGGATTTTTTCATTGGGAGGGTTTAACCCCAACCCTCTATTGATCAATTTTAAATGATTTGCCATTTTGAGGAGGAATCGCATTGCTGCTGGCAGCTATATTTTTGAGTTGTTGCTGTGTCCATCATCCTTTGTTTTCCGAAAGCCACCAAGTGGAAATGAGCCCGGTAACTAAAGGCACCAGGGTTGCGGTGCCACCGGCTTGGGCCCGTCATCGCTGCTTGCAGCTTTAATTATTATTATTATTATTATTTTATCGACTATTCGGGCACTTTTGGGGGACTTAACGTGCTCTAAAACTCTTGAAACTTTGCACACGGGTCAGAACCCGCGGCCATCAGGGCTGGGCTGAAGATGGTACCCGGGCGTGGCAGGGGGGCTTAACAGCGCCCCCTGGAACGGGGTCCGAAACCTTGGTCCATAAATCAAACACACTTGCATGTAATAATATGAAAGTCGGTACACATATAGATCTCATCGTTTCATATATACTTCATGCTCTTACTTTTTACCTCAGCCCAACAGGAAGTCGGCTATTTAGGGTTGTTTGGAAAACGTATACAATGGAATTTGAAATACTCCTCCTAGAGAAATCATTTAATCGCCACGAATCTCAGTCAGCATGAAGTCAAGACATTGAGGATGAAAAATTGCCAGCGGATTTTTGATATCTCGAACGGTTTGGCCGTGGCGAGGAAACAAATTTATGGCGAGAAAAGTGAGACAGGAAGTGTGTTATAACTTCTGCATAAATTAACAGATCTTGATGAAACTTCAGCAGTGTGTTCGTTGTAAGAGGCCGATCACATGGATGTGACTATTGTGAGTCAAAGTTATAGCGCCACCAACTGGCAGCAGGAAGTGTGTCACTTTCAAAATGCTTTGAAATCACCCTCTTGTTTTTACCCGATTTGCTTCAAACTTTACGTGTATAATGTAAACACACGACAGATTTAGACCTGTGAAAGGATTATTGATATCTTAGATACTGTTGCCGTGGCAACGCTTCAAACTTTACTTTTCTTTATTGATGCTTTTGAGACTCTTAACATACTTGAAATTGCATGAAACTCGACAGAGATGTCACATTTATTAGCCAGTAGACATGTGCAAAGTTTCAGAAATGGGTGTGGTGAGGGGCTCAGTAGCGCCACCTTTTGACAAAAAGTGGGGGGTTAGTTTCATCTACAGATACAAAAATTGGTATTGATATAGTTCTCCTCAAGCCGGACAACTTTCTAATTTACAGTCATTAGCTCCGACCAACAGAAAGTCAGATATTTTGGTTTGAATGTGGAGAAAATGTCAGAATTTTGCAAGTCACTCTCTAAGACTCTGTGTGTGAGGAGTAGGAAGGGAGGGGGTCTTGTGAAGTAATACATAGGGCTATACTGCCCTCTTGTGTTCAACATAGTATGGGTTACATTAACTTTTGCACGATATTCTAATTTTTCGAGTTTCACCTGTATGCAGAGTTGACAGAAAAATGTTACACACGCCGTAGCAGGTGAATACAACAAAGAACTAAAGCCTAAAAAACTAAAGTTTAATCCACTGTCTGTTCATTCTCTGAGTGGCAATTACAAGAAATGTCCAATAGAGGGCATCCAAGCCTCATTGTTCAATGATTTACAAGAGGTCTGAGTCCAGAATGGGCAGGGACTGAGTTCAACAGTTGCTTGAGCTCTTTTGCAGTCGAATCCCAGAAAAAAGGCAAACAATGTGTCCCCACTCAATATATACATCAAATGAGTGGCGGATACAATTTTTAACAACCTTTAACCATTTACAGCCAGAGCGTTCAAATTTGGGAACAATTATTCCCATGGTTCCTGTCTCAGTGTCATCGTCGTCCGATCACCGATTTTATTTCTGAAATCTGCCCAGATACTCATGACAATACAAGCTAAAGGCACATGTGATTGGTTAAGGGGATTTTATTTCTGAAATCTGCCCAGATACTCATGACAATACAAGCTAAAGGCACATGTGATTGGTTAAGGGTTCCTGGGCAAGAATAATAACTGTATCGTCATCACCGTCTTCCTTCATTTCAATGGGAAGGTGATATCACGAGAGATTTACTCCAATGTTGGATTTACTGCTTCAAATTAAATACTGAGGCGATTTTTGCAAGGTAAGAACATGTGTTGTCTATATTTTCTATTGAAAGTCAAAACGTTTTAGTTACGAAGCATTTATTTGCAGGAGTATTGCTAGTTATTTCTGGAAAAAAAATGACGTGACTCTATTTGTTCATCGGACAGGCAGCTAGCCTCTATTTTTAATACATTTCGGTGAAACTTGCTAATTAAACATTAGCTAGCACTTTTGTTTGCCAATGTTGTCGCTTGTGAAAAATCCACCTGAATTAATGTGAGACCGAGAGCAGACGCTGTTCAGATGTTTTTTTTAAGCAGTTTTTTTTAACCCATCTGAATGCCCGGATGCGTGTTTTATTTCCAACTCTGTTCGTGGTGGCGCAGGAAAATTAATACTGTAGAAACATCACCTGACGCTTGAAAAAAATATGTAGAACAAGAGCGAAAATAACTTTGTAATTATTTTGGATGAATTGCATATTGCACCGCTCGATTTGAACGTAGATGTCGAACACTGCAAATTATTAAAACGTGAAAAGACCGATCCAAACTTGCACGCTTGCAAATTGTCCCGTTTGACAGCTTTGTCAATCACAAGCAGGAGCGAGAGACGCAAAATAACGGCATTTGCGTTTTGGATTAACGGGTTGATGAAGGTTTATACGTGTAACATCGTAAATTCAGTGAAATGCGCTTCCCTGCACACGTCTAGCAGCGTCTCGTCTAACTCACGAGCCCCGATGAGAGATCGCATTCGCTTCTTCTTGCGTTTGAACGGACAATTTCATACAACAAAATGTCAAAATACATGATATATTGTCTGTTTTGTCTCAAGTGAACATAAACAATTGATGAAGAAATCGCGAATCTAAATCCAGTATCAACACTTCCGAGAATGATTATCAGCGTTGTGTCTGACAGCGCGAGGCATCTCATTTTTACTCGCATCTTCATGGAGGTTTGTCGGTTGTATGTAGTTTCACAATCTCAATCAATTAATCTCTGAAATGAATACAGATGTAACAGCACGAAAATAATGAGACTTCACAGTTCTCAAAAGATTAAACTCAATGAAACAAGCCGCACAGACTGTGCCTTGAATGAAATGCGTTTAAAATCCTCTTAAAGAGACAGTAACAATTTTCCAAGTAAATAAAAAGTAGGCCTACAAATGGTTTTCACCCCAAAAATAAATTTCTCTCATCGTATACTCACCCTCATTCCATCCCAGATGTGTATTATTTTCTTTCTTCTAGTGAACACAAATTAAGCTTTTTAGAAGATTATCTCAACCCTGTTGGACCTTTCAATGACTTGAATGGTGATCAGAACTCAGAAGCTACAAAAATCACATAAATGCAGCATAAAAGTAATCCATACCACTCCAGTGGTTTAATCCATGCCTTCAGAAGTGATATTATAGGTGTGGGTTAGAAACAGACCTATATATATATATACTTAAAGATGACATCACTCTGAAGTACTGCGTAAAGAATATTCCACATTCGCCCTTAGGGGGCGCTACAGGCCATGCCCAAAATTCCCATTTTCTGGTCAAAAATGTTCTAATTTTGTATATTGATACTACAGGCAACAGGAATCCACAAACCAAGAATGGCCCACATTCGCCCTTAGGGGGCGCTACAGGCCACGCCCTAAATTCCCATTTGCTGGTCAAAAATGTTCTAATTTGGTACATTGATACTACAGGCCAACAGGAACCCACAAACAAAGAATTGCCCATATTCGCCATTAGGGGGCGCTACAGGCTATGCCCAAAATTCCCATTTTATGGTCAAAAATTTTCTAATTTGGTACATTGACACTACAGGCCAACAGGAACCTACAAACCAAGAATGGCTCACATTCGCCCTTAGGGGGCGCTACAGGCCATGCCCAAATGTCATTTTTTCAAAGTGATTGTATTTCCACCCCATTTATTTAGTTTTCCTGAAACCTGGTGAACATACCTCATTTCTCATTGTAAACAAAAAACCCTCCAGGATCCATAAGGTCCGGCATGATGGATTTTCCTGTACACTGAAAATGTTTAGTTTAGGATTCAGACAGAAAGACATGTTTTTTGGATTTTTTCATTGGGAGGGTTTAACCCAAACCCTCTATTGATCAATTTTAAATGATTTGCCATTTTGAGGAGGAATCGCATTGCTGCTTGCAGCTATATTTTTGAGTTGTTGCTGTGTCCATCATCCTTTGTTTTCCGAAAGCCACCAAGTGGAAATGAGCCCGGTAACTAAAGGCACCAGGGTTGCGGTGCCACCGGATTGGGCCTGTCATCGCTGCTTGCAGCTTTAATTATTATTATTATTTTATCGACTATTCGGGCACTTTTGGGGGCCTTAACGTGCTCTAAAACTCTTGAAACTTTGCACACGGGTCAGAACCCGCGGCCATCAGGGCCGGGCTGAAGATGGTACCCGGGCGTGGCAGGGGGGCTCAGCAGCGCCCCCTGGAACAGGGTCCTAAACCTTGGTCCATAAATCAAACACACTTGCATGTAATAATATGAAAGTCGGTACACATATAGATCTCATCGTTTCATATATCCTTCATGCTCTTACTTTTTACCTCAGCCCAACAGGAAGTCGGCTATTTAGGGTTGTTTGGAAAACGTATGCAATGGAATTTGAAATACTCCTCCTAGAGAAATCATTTAATCGCCACGAATCTCAGTCAGCATGAAGTCAAGACAATGAGGATGAAAAGTTGCCAGCGGATTTTTGATATCTCGAACGGTTTGGCCGTGGCGAGGAAACAAATTTATGGCGAGAAAAGTGAGACAGGAAGTGTGTTATAACTTCTGAATAAATTAACAGATCTTGATGAAACTTCAGCAGTGTGTTCGTTGTAAGAGGCCGATCACATGGATGTGACTATTGTGAGTCAAAGTTATAGCGCCACCAACTGGCAGCAGGAAGTGTGTCACTTTCAAAATGCTTTGAAATCTCCCTCTTGTTTTTACCCGATTTGTTTCAAACTTTACATGTATAATGTAAACACACGGCAGATTTAGACCTGTGAAAGGATTATTGATATCTTAGATACTGTTGCCGTGGCAACGCTTCAAACTTTACTTTTATTTATTGATGCTTTTGAGACTCTTAACATACTTGAAATTGCATGAAACTCGACAGACACGTCACATTTATTAGCCAGTAGACATGTGCAAAGTTTCAGAAATGGGTGTGGTGAGGGGCTCAGTAGCGCCACCTTTTGACAAAAAAGTGGGGGGTTAGTTTCATCTACAGGTACAAAAATTGGTATTGATATAGTTCTCCTCAAGCCGGACAACTTTCTAATTTACAGTCATTAGCTCCGACCAACAGAAAGTCAGATATTTTGGTTTGAATGTGGAGAAAATCTCAGAATTTTCCAGTCACTCTCCGAATCTCTGTGTGTTTGTAGGGGAGGGGGGACGTTGGGTCTTGTGAAGTAATACATAGGGCTATACTGCCCTCTTGTGTTCAACATAGTATGGTTTACATTAACTTTTGCACGATATTCTAATTTTTCGAGTTTCACCTGTATGCAGAGTTGACAGAAAAATGTTACACACGCCGTAGCAGGTGAATACAACAAAGAACTAAAGCCCCGCCTCACCCAGTTCGGGTACCGGACCTTGTTGAAACAATCATGCATCTAGCTGGCAGAGTGACAAAACTTTGCCAGCGCCTTCAGCACCGCCCTGAACATGCTCGAAAAATACAGACTAATGTCAAGGCATTGCACATTTTCAATTCCGAAGGTATCCTGTACATTTTAGAGAAATAAAATACAGTCAAAATATCAACTGAAATGGAAAAGGACAAGAAAACCCATGTCTAATCCACTGGCTGTTCATTCTCGGAGTGGCAATTACAACAAATGTCCAATAGAGGGCATCCAAGCCTCATTGTTCAATGATTTACAACAGGTCTGAGTCCAGAATGGGCAGGGACTGAGTTCAACAGTTGGTTGAGCTCTTTTGCTGTCCAATCCCATCAAAAAGGCAAACAATGTGTCCCCACTCAATATATACATCAACTGAGTGGTGGATGCAATTTTTAACAACCTTTAACCATTTACTGCCAGAGCGTTCAAATTTGGGAACAATTATTCCCATGGTTCCTGTCTCAGTGTCTTCGTCGTCCAATCACCGATTTTAGTTCTGAAATCTGCCCAGATACTCATGACAATACAAGCTAAAGGCACATGTGATTGGTTAAGGGGATTTTATTTCTGAAATCTGCCCAGATACTCATGACAATAAAAGGTTAAGGGGTTCCTGGGCAAGAATAATAACTGTATCGTCATCACCGTCTTCCTTCATTTCAATGGGAAGGTGATATCATGAGAGATTTACTCCAGTGTTGGATTTACTGCTTCAAATTAAATACTGAGGCGATTTTTGCAAGGTAAGAACGTCATTTAACATGTGTTGTCTATATTTTCTATTGAAAGTCAAAACGTTTTAGTTACGAAGCATTTATTTGTAGGAGTATTGCTAGTTATTTCTGGAAAAAAAAAATGACGTGACTGTATTTGTTCGTCGGACAGGCAGCTAGCCTCTTTTTAATCAATTTCGGTGAACCTTGCTATATAAACATTAGCTAGCAGTTTTGTTTGCCAATGTTGTCGCTTGTGAAAAATCCACCTGAATTAATGTGAGACCGAGAGCAGACGCTGTTCAGACGTTTTTTTAAGCAGTTTTTTTTAACCCGTCTGAATGTCCGGATGCTTGTTTATGTTCCAACTCCGTTCGTGGTGGCGCAGGAAAATTAATACTGAAGAAACATCACCTGATGCTTGAAAAAAATATGTAGAACAAGAGCGAAAAGAACTTTGTAATTATTTTGGATGAATTGCATATTGCACCGCTCGCTTTGAACGTAGATGTCGTACACTGCAAATTATTAAAACGTGAAAAGACCGATCCAACCTTTCACGCTTGCAAATTGTCCCGTTTGACAGCTTTGTCAATCACAAGCAGGAGCGAGAGACGCAAAATAACGGCATTTGCGTTTCGGATTAACGGGTTGATGATGGTTTATACGTGTAACAGCGTAAATTCAGTGAAATGCGCTTCCCTGCACACGCTCACACTAAACTCAACCGTCAGCTGCTAAATGCACGAAAGAGAGAGATGATGTTGACACGCGCAGATTCTACTGTTTTAAGTGGGTATATATGAATGTGTATGTATTGTTTGTTTCTATTTCTCATATGACTGATACTCACAGTAACACGAACACTGTTACTCTATATTTTTTGGTATGGCTGGCCATTCTCGCCCAAATCAGCTAGAAAGTGTAAACGCTTCCCTGACTCTGTTTCTTATCCCTCGTAATCTGACATCGACTCACAGGCACCAAAACCTCTCCCATTTAAGCCTAGCCGTCCATTCGGTATTGACCTAGGTAGCTTGCGTCAGGCTGTGCGGTCAACCTCCAATATGATGTGAGAAATTGACTTTTTCATGCTGTTTTTACTCGTACTGTAGTTGCTGAGATATGCAGTTTTACAAACCGTCTGGGGTGGGAGCTCATCCTAAACTGTAGTGCCACCAACTGGTGGAAGTGTGTCACTTTAATAGTGTTGTCATGGCAGTGGATTAAATGACAGTAAATTGTAGTCAAACTGGAATGGTGGCATATATCTATTACACATTGTATGTTTAGGGTCCATGTTTACATTAATTTTGAGTTGTTGCTGTGTCCATCATCCTTTGTTTTCCGAAAGCCACCAAGTGGAAATGAGCCCGGTAACTAAAGGCACCGGGGTTGCGGTGCCACCGGCTTGGGCCCGTCATCGCTGCTTGCAGCTTTAATTAGGGCCCAAGCCTTGAAAAGGCGAAGGCCCTATTGTTTTCCTTAGGATTATTAGGGCCCAAGCCTTGAAAAGGCGAAGGCCCTATTGTTTTCCTTAGGATTATTATTAGGGCCCAAGCCTTGAAAAGGCGAAGGCCCTATTGTTTTCCTTAGGATTATTATTATTATTAGGGCCCAAGCCTTGAAAAGGCGAAGGCCCTATTGTTTTCCTTAGGATTATTATTATTATTATTATTATTATTATTAGGGCCCAAGCCTGAAAAGGCGAAGGCCCTATTGTTTTCCTTAGGATTATTATTATTAGGGCCCAAGCCTGAAAAGGCGAAGGCCCTATTGTTTTCCTTAGGATTATTATTATTATTATTATTATTATTATTAATATTATTATTATTATTATTTTATCGACTATTCGGGCACTTTTGGGGGCCTTAACATGCTCTAAAACTCTTGAAACTTTGCACACGGGTCAGAACCTGCGGCCATCAGGGCTGGGCTGAAGATGGTACCCGGGCGTGGCAGGGGGGCTCAGCAGCGCCCCCTGGAACGGGGTCCGAAACCTTGGTCCATAAATCAAACACACTTGCATGTAATAATATGAAAGTCGGTACACATATAGATCTCATCGTTTCATATATACTTCATGCTCTTACTTTTTACCTCAGCCCAACAGGAAGTTGGCTATTTAGGGTTGTTTGGAAAACGTATACAATGGAATTTGAAATACTCCTCCTAGAGAAATCATTTAATCGCCACGAATCTCAGTCAGCATGAAGTCAAGACATTGAGGATGAAAATTGCCAGCGGATTTTTGATATCTCGAACGGTTTGGCCGTGGCGAGGAAACAAATTTATGGCGAGAAAAGTGAGACAGGAAGTGTGTTATAACTTCTGCATAAATTAACAGATCTTGATGAAACTTCAGCAGTGTGTTCGTTGTAAGAGGCCGATCACATGGATGTGACTATTGTGAGTCAAAGTTATAGCGCCACCAACTGGCAGCAGGAAGTGTGTCACTTTCAAAATGCTTTGAAATCACCCTCTTGTTTTTACCCGATTTGCTTCAAACTTTACGTGTATAATGTAAACACACGGCAGATTTAGACCTGTGAAAGGATTATTGATATCTTAGATACTGTTGCCGTGGCAACACTTCAAACTTTACTTTTCTTTATTGATGCTTTTGAGACTCTTAACATACTTGAAATTGCATGAAACTCGACAGAGACGTCACATTTATTAGCCAGTAGACATGTGCAAAGTTTCAGAAATGGGTGTGGTGAGGGGCTCAGTAGCGCCACCTTTTGACAAAAAAGTGGGGGGTTAGTTTCATCTACAGGTACAAAAATTGGTATTGATATAGTTCTCCTCAAGCCGGACAACTTTCTAATTTACAGTCATTAGCTCCGACCAACAGAAAGTCAGATATTTTGGTTTGAATGTGGAGAAAATGTCAGAATTTTGCAAGTCACTCTCTAAGACTTTGTGTGTGAGGAGTAGGAAGGGAGGGGGGCTTGTGAAGTAATACATAGGGCTATACTGCCCTCTTGTGTTCAACATAGTATGGGTTACATTAACTTTTGCACGATATTCTAATTTTTCGAGTTTCACCTGTATGCAGAGTTGACAGAAAATTGTTACACACGCCGTAGCAGGTGAATACAACAAAGAACTAAAGCCTAAAAAACTAAAGTTTAATCCACTGTCTGTTCATTCTCTGAGTGGCAATTACAAGAAATGTCCAATAGATGGCATCCAAGCCTCATTGTTCAATGATTTACAACAGGTCTGAGTCCAGAATGGGCAGGGACTGAGTTCAACAGTTGCTTGAGCTCTTTTGCAGTCGAATCCCAGAAAAAAGGCAAACAATGTGTCCCCACTCAATATATACATCAACTGAGTGAAGGATACAATTTTTAACAACCTTTAACCATTTACAGCCAGAGCGTTCAAATTTGGGAACAATTATTCCCATGGTTCCTGTCTCAGTGTCATCGTCGTCCGATCACCGATTTTATTTCTTAAGTCTGCCCAGATACTCATGACAATACAAGCTAAAGGCACATGTGATTGGTTAAGGGGTTACTGGGCAAGAATAATAACTGTATCGTCATCACCGTCTTCCTTCATTTCAATGGAAAGGTGATATCACGAGAGATTTACTCCAGTGTTGGATTTACTGCTTCAAATTAAATACTGAGGCGATTTTTGCAAGGTAAGAACGTGTGTTGTCTATATTTTCTATAGAAAGTCAAAACGTTTTAGTTACGAAGCATTTATTTGTAGGAGTATTGCTAGTTATTTCTGGAAAAAAATGACAAAACAACTCAAATAAATGTTTGTGAGCAGTTTTGTGTGAAACCGCGAGATGCGTCGCGTCTAACGCACGAGCCCCGATGAGAGATCGCATTCGCTTCTTCTTGCGTTTGAACGGACAATTTCATACTACAAAATGTCAAATTACATGATATATTGTCTGTTTTGTCCCAAGTGAACATAAACAGTTGATGAAGAAATCGCGAATCGAAATCTAGTATCAACACTTCCGAGAATGATTATCAGCGTTGTGTCTGACAGCGCGAGGCATCTCATTTTTACTCGCATCTTCATGGAGGTTTGTCGGTTGTATGTAGTTTCACAATCTCAATCAAGTAATCTCTGAAATGAATACAGATGTAACAGCACGAAAATAATGAGACTTCACAGTTCTCAAAAGATTAAACTCACTAAAACAAGCCGCACAGACTGTGCCTTGAATGAAATGCGTTTAAAATCCTCTTAAAGAGACAGTAACAATTTTCCAAGTAAATAAAAAGTAGGCCTACAAATGGTTTTCACCCCAAAAATAAATTTCTCTCATCGTATACTCACCCTCATTGCATCCCAGATGTGTATTGTTTTCTTTCTTCTAGTGAACACAAATTAAGCTTTTTAGAAGATTATCTCAACCCTGTTGGACCTTTCAATGACTTGAATGGTGATCAGAACTCAGAAGCTACAAAAATCAAATAAATGCAGCATAAAAGTAATCCATACCACTCCAGTGGTTAAATCCATGCCTTCAGAAGTGATATTATAGGTGTGGGTTAGAAATAGACCTATATATATATACTTCAAGATGACATCACTCTGAAGTACTGCATAAAGAATATCCCACATTCGCCCTTAGGGGGCGCTACAGGCCATGCCCAAAATTCCCATTTTCTGGTCAAAAATGTTCTAATGTTGTATATTGATACTACAGGCCAACAGGAATTCACAAACCAAGAGTGGCCCACATTCGCCCTTATGGGGCGCTACAGGCCACGCCCTAAATTCCCATTTGCTGGTCAAAAATGTTCTAATTTGGTACATTGATACTACAGGCCAACAGGAACCCACAAACAAAGAATTGCCCATATTCGCCATTAGGGGGCGCTACAGGCTATGCCCAAAATTCCCATTTTATGGTCAAAAATTTTCTAATTTGGTATATTGACACTACAGGCCAACAGAAATCCACAAACCAAGAATGTCTCACATTTGCCCTTAGGGGGTGCTAAAGGACATTCCCAAATTGCACATTTTTTTGTCAAATACTTTCTAATTTGGTACATTAATACTACAGGCCAACAGGAACCTACAAACCAAGAATGGCTCACATTCGCCCTTAGGGGGCGGTACAGGCCATGCCCAAATGTCAATTTTTCAAAGTGATTGTATTTCCACCCCATTTATTTAGTTTTTCTGAAACCTGGTGAACATACCTCATTTCTCATTGTAAACAAAAAACCCTACAGGATCCATAAGGTCCGGCATGATGGATTTTCCTGTACACTGAAAATGTTTAGTTTAGGATTTAGACAGAAAGACATGTTTTTTGGATTTTTTCATTGGGAGGGTTTAACCCCAACCCTCTATTGATCAATTTTAAATGATTTGCCATTTTGAGGAGGAATCGCATTGCTGCTTGCAGCTATATTTTTGAGTTGTTGCTGTGTCCATCATCCTTTGTTTTCCAAAAGCCACCAAGTGGAAATGAGCCCGGTAACTAAAGGCACCAGGGTTGCGGTGCCACCGGCTTGGGCCCGTCATCGCTGCTTGCAGCTTTAATTAGGGCCCAAGACTTGAAAAGGCGAAGGCCCTATTGTTTTCCTTAGGATTATTATTATTATTATTATTATTATTATTATTATTTTATCGACTATTCGGGCACTTTTGGGGGCCTTAACGTGCTCTAAAACTCTTGAAACTTTGCACACGGGTCAGAACCCGCGGCCATCAGGGCTGGGCTGAAGATGGTACCCGGGCGTGGCAGGGGGGCTTAACAGCGCCCCCTGGAACGGGGTCCGAAACCTTGGTCCATAAATCAAACACACTTGCATGTAATAATATGAAAGTCAGTACACATATAGATCTCATCGTTTCATATATACTTCATGCTCTTACTTTTTACCTCAGCCCAACAGGAAGTCGGCTATTTAGGGTTGTTTGGAAAACGTATACAATGGAATTTGAAATACTCCTCCTAGAGAAATCATTTAATCGCCACGAATCTCAGTCAGCATGAAGTCAAGACATTGAGGATGAAAAATTGCCAGCGGATTTTTGATATCTCGAACGGTTTGGCCGTGGCGAGGAAACAAATTTATGGCGAGAAAAGTGAGACAGGAAGTGTGTTATAACTTCTGCATAAATTAACAGATCTTGATGAAACTTCAGCAGTGTGTTCGTTGTAAGAGGCCGATCACATGGATGTGACTATTGTGAGTCAAAGTTATAGCGCCACCAACTGGCAGCAGGAAGTGTCACTTTCAAAATGCTTTGAAATCACCCTCTTGTTTTTACCCGATTTGCTTCAAACTTTACGTGTATAATGTAAACACACGGCAGATTTAGACCTGTGAAAGGATTATTGATATCTTAGATACTGTTGCCGTGGCAACGCTTCAAACTTTACTTTTCTTTATTGATGCTTTTGAGACTCTTAACATACTTGAAATTGCATGAAACTCGACAGAGATGTCACATTTATTAGCCAGTAGACATGTGCAAAGTTTCAGAAATGGGTGTGGTGAGGGGCTCAGTAGCGCCACCTTTTGACAAAAAAGTGGGGGGTTAGTTTCATCTACAGGTACAAAAATTGGTATTGATATAGTTCTCCTCAAGCCGGACAACTTTCTAATTTACAGTCATTAGCTCCGACCAACAGAAAGTCAGATATTTTGGTTTGAATGTGGAGAAAATGTCAGAATTTTGCAAGTCACTCTCTAAGACTCTGTGTGTGAGGAGTAGGAAGGGAGGGGGTCTTGTGAAGTAATACATAGGGCTATACTGCCCTCTTGTGTTCAACATAGTATGGGTTACATTAACTTTTGCACGATATTCTAATTTTTCGAGTTTCACCTGTATGCAGAGTTGACAGAAAAATGTTACACACGCCGTAGCAGGTGAATACAACAAAGAACTAAAGCCTAAAAAACTAAAGTTTAATCCACTGTCTGTTCATTCTCTGAGTGGCAATTACAAGAAATGTCCAATAGATGGCATCCAAGCCTCATTCTTCAATGATTTACAACAGGTCTGAGTCCAGAATGGGCAGGGACTGAGTTCAACAATTACTTGAGCTCTTTTGCAGTCGAATCCCAGAAAAAAAGCAAACAATGTGTCCCCACTCAATATATACATCAACTGAGTGGCGGATGCAATTTTTAACAACCTTTAACCGTTTACAGCCAGAGCGTTCAAATTTGGGAACAATTATTCCCATGGTTCCTGTCTCAGTTTCATCGTCGTCCAATCACCGATTTCATTTCTGAAATCTGCCCAGATACTCATGACAATAGAAGCTAAAGGCACATGTGATTGGTTAAGGGGATTTTATTTCTGAAATCTGCCCAGATACTCATGACAATAAAAGCTAAAGGCACATGTGATTGGTTAAGGGTTCCTGGGCAAGAATAATAACTGTATCGTCATCACCGTCTTCCTTCATTTCAATGGGAAGGTGATATCACGAGAGATTTACTCCAGTGTTGGATTTACTGCTTCAAATTAAATACTGAGGCGATTTTTGCAAGGTAAGAACATGTGTTGTCTATATTTTCTATTGAAAGTCAAAACGTTTTAGTTACGAAGCATTTATTTGCAGGAGTATTGCTAGTTATTTCTGGAAAAAAAATGACGTGACTCTATTTGTTCATCGGACAGGCAGCTAGCCTCTATTTTTAATACATTTCGGTGAAACTTGCTAATTAAACATTAGCTAGCACTTTTGTTTGCCAATGTTGTCGCTTGTGAAAAATCCACCTGAATTAATGTGAGACCGAGAGCAGACGCTGTTCAGATGTTTTTTTAAGCTGTTTTTTTTAACCCATCTGAATGCCCGGATGCGTGTTTTATTTCCAACTCTGTTCGTGGTGGCGCAGGAAAATTAATACTGTAGAAACATCACCTGACGCTTGAAAAAAATATGTAGAACAAGAGCGAAAATAACTTTGTAATTATTTTGGATGAATTGCATATTGCACCGCTCGATTTGAACGTAGATGTCGAACACTGCAAATTATTAAAACGTGAAAAGACCGATCCAAACTTGCACGCTTGCAAATTGTCCCGTTTGACAGCTTTGTCAATCACAAGCAGGAGCGAGAGACGCAAAATAACGGCATTTGCGTTTTGGATTAACGGGTTGATGAAGGTTTATACGTGTAACATCGTAAATTCAGTGAAATGCGCTTCCCTGCACACGTCTAGCAGCGTCACGTCTAACTCACGAGCCCCGATGAGAGATCGCATTCGCTTCTTCTTGCGTTTGAACGGACAATTTCATACAACAAAATGTCAAAATACATGATATATTGTCTGTTTTGTCTCAAGTGAACATAAACAGTTGATGAAGAAATCGCGAATCTAAATCTAGTATCAACACTTCCGAGAATGATTATCAGCGTTGTGTCTGACAGCGCGAGGCATCTCATTTTTACTCGCATCTTCATGGAGGTTTGTCGGTTGTATGTAGTTTCACAATCTCAATCAATTAATCTCTGAAATGAATACAGATGTAACAGCATGAAAATAATGAGACTTCACAGTTCTCAAAAGATTAAACTCAATGAAACAAGCCGCACAGACTGTGCCTTGAATGAAATGCGTTTAAAATCCTCTTAAAGAGACAGTAACAATTTTCCAAGTAAATAAAAAGTAGGCCTACAAATGGTTTTCACCCCAAAAATAAATTTCTCTCATCGTATACTCACCCTCATTCCATCCCAGATGTGTATTATTTTCTTTCTTCTAGTGAACACAAATTAAGCTTTTTAGAAGATTATCTCAACCCTGTTGGACCTTTCAATGACTTGAATGGTGATCAGAACTCAGAAGCTACAAAAATCACATAAATGCAGCATAAAAGTAATCCATACCACTCCAGTGGTTTAATCCATGCCTTCAGAAGTGATATTATAGGTGTGGGTTAGAAGCAGACCTATATATATATATACTTAAAGATGACATCACTCTGAAGTACTGCGTAAAGAATATTCCACATTCGCCCTTAGGGGGCGCTACAGGCCATGCCCAAAATTCCCATTTTCTGGTCAAAAATGTTCTAATTTTGTATATTGATACTACAGGCAACAGGAATCCACAAACCAAGAATGGCCCACATTCGCCCTTAGGGGGCGCTACAGGCCATGCCCAAATGTCATTTTTTCAAAGTGATTGTATTTCCACCCCATTTATTTAGTTTTTCTGAAACCTGGTGAACATACCTCATTTCTCATTGTAAACAAAAAACCCTACAGGATCCATAAGGTCCGGCATGATGGATTTTCCTGTACACTGAAAATGTTTAGTTTAGGATTCAGACAGAAAGACATGTTTTTTGGATTTTTTCATTGGGAGGGTTTAACCCAAACCCTCTATTGATCAATTTTAAATGATTTGCCATTTTGAGGAGGAATCGCATTGCTGCTTGCAGCTATATTTTTGAGTTGTTGCTGTGTCCATCATCCTTTGTTTTCCGAAAGCCACCAAGTGGAAATGAGCCCGGTAACTAAAGGCACCAGGGTTGCGGTGCCACCGGCTTGGGCCCGTCATCGCTGCTTGCAGCTTTAATTATTATTATTATTATTATTATTTTATCGACTATTCGGGCACTTTTGGGGACCTTAACGTGCTCTAAAACTCTTGAAACTTTGCACACGGGTCAGAACCCACGGCCATCAGGGCTGGGCTGAAGCTGGTACCCGGGCGTGGCAGGGGGGCTTAACAGCGCCCCCTGGAACGGGGTCCGAAACCTTGGTCCATAAATCAAACACACTTGCATGTAATAATATGAAACTCGGTACACATATAGATCTCATCGTTTCATATATCCTTCATGCTGTTACTTTTTACCTCAGCCCAACAGGAAGTCGGCTATTTAGGGTTGTTTGGAAAACGTATGCAATGGAATTTGAAATACTCCTAGAGAAATCATTTAATCGCCACAAATCTCAGTCAGCATGAAGTCAAGACATTGAGGATGAAAAATTGCCAGCGGATTTTTGATATCTCGAACGGTTTGGCCGTGGCGAGGAAACAAATTTATGGCGAGAAAAGTGAGACAGGAAGTGTGTTATAACTTCTGCATAAATTAACAGATCTTGATGAAACTTCAGCAGTGTGTTCGTTGTAAGAGGCCGATCACATGGATGTGACTATTGTGAGTCAAAGTTATAGCGCCAGCAACTGGCAGCAGGAAGTGTGTCACTTTCAAAATGCTTTGAAATCACCCTCTTGTTTTTACCCGATTTGCTTCAAACTTTACGTGTATAATGTAAACACACGGCAGATTTAGATCTGTGAAAGGATTATTGATATCTTAGATACTGTTGCCGTGGCAACGCTTCAAACTTTACTTTTCTTTATTGATGCTTTTGAGACTCTTAACATACTTGAAATTGCATGAAACTCGACAGACACGTCACATTTATTAGCCAGTAGACATGTGCAAAGTTTCAGAAATGGGTGTGGTGAGGGGCTCAGTAGCGCCACCTTTTGACAAAAAAGTGGGGTGTTAGTTTCATCTACAGGTACAAAAATTGGTATTGATATAGTTCTCCTCAAGCCGGACAACTTTCTAATTTACAGTCATTAGCTCCGACCAACAGATATTTTGGTTTGAATGTGGAGAAAATCTCAGAATTTTCCAGTCGCTCTCTGAGTCTCTGTTTGTGAGGAGGAGGAAGGGAGGGGGGACTTGTGAAGTAATACATAGGGCTATACTGCCCTCTTGTGTTCAACATAGTATGGTTTACATTAACTTTTGCACGATATTCTAATTTTTCGAGTTTCACCTGTATGCAGAGTTGACAGAAAAATGTTACACACGCCGTAGCAGGTGAATACAACAAAGAACTAAAGCCCCGCCTCACCCAGTTCGGGTACCGGACCTTGTTGAAACAATCACGCATCTAGCTGGCAGAGTGACAAAACTTCGCCAGCGCCTTCAGCACCGCCCTGAACATGCTCGAAAAATACACACTAATGTCAAGGCATTGCACATTATCAATTCCGAAGGTATCCTTGATATCTTCAATATTTAGTACATTTTAGATCAATAAAATACAGTCAAAATATCAACTGAAATGGAAAAGGACAAGAAAACCCATGTTTAATCCACAGTCTGTTCATTCTCGGAGTGGCAATTACAAGAAATGTCCAATAGAGGGCATCCAAGCCTCATTGTTCAATGATTTACAACAGGTCTGAGTCCAGAATGGGCAGGGACTGAGTTCAACAGTTGCTTGAGCTCTTTTGCAGTCGAATCCCAGAAAAAAGGCAAACAATGTGTCCCCACTCAATATATACATCAACTGAGTGGCGGATGCAATTTTTAACAACCTTTAACCATTTACAGCCAGAGCGTTCAAATTTGGGAACAATTATTCCCATGGTTCCTGTCTCAGTTTCATCGTCGTCCAATCACCGATTTCATTTCTGAAATCTGCCCAGATACTCATGACAATAAAAGCTAAAGGCACATGTGATTGGTTAAGGGGTTCCTGGGCAAGAATAATAACTGTATCGTCATCACCGTCTTCCTTCATTTCAATGGGAAGGTGATATCACGAGAGATTTACTCCAGTGTTGGATTTACTGCTTCAAATTAAATACTGAGGCGATTTTTGCAAGGTAAGAACGTCATTTAACATGTGTTGTCTATATTTTCTATTAAAAGTCAAAACGTTTTAGTTACGAAGCAATTATTTGTAGGAGTATTGCTAGTTATTTCTGGAAAAAAAAAATGACGTGACTCTATTTGTTCATCGGACAGGCAGCTAGCCTCTGTTTTTAATACATTTCGGTGAACCTTGCTATATAAACATTAGCTAGCACTTTTGTTTGCCAATGTTGTCGCTTGTGAAAAATCCACCTGAATTAATGTGAGACCGAGAGCAGACGCTGTTCAGACGTTTTTTTAAGCAGTTTTTTTTAACCCGTCTGAATGCCTGGATCAGTGTTGCCAGATGTACGATAATTATTGTATTTGTACGATAATTTTGACCTCTGTACGATGTACGATCAATAATGAAAAAAATCCCATAATGTACGATATGTAGTTTTCAGTCGTTCGTCCAAACACACATCCTACCGCTTCTCTCTCGGACCCCGAATCATTTCGCAGGCTCGCCTGCCTGCACGCAAGCACGTATACACACACACACACACACACACACACACACACACACACAGACAGCACAAGTGGATGTGGCATCCGATGATGACAGCGACTTAGAGATCGAATTTGAATCTTTTTTGTGTTAATTGTGCACTTTTTTCTTTTTTTTGCACTTTTTTTCGGCATATCTTTTGCACTTTGGAAAAAAAAAGTTATTCAGACTTCCTCCAGTTAATGTGAGCATATTATACAGCTTGTTCAAATTAGCTGTAAAATTATTTGGAAAATAAAATTGTTGGAAAATAACTATATTTTATGCGTTTGGTTTGTGTACGATAATTAAAAAAAAAAAAACGATAATTTTGAGGTTTTGGTACGATACTTCGACATTTCTAATCTGGCAACACTGGCCCGGATGCTTGTTTATGTTCCAACTCCGTTCATGGTGGCGCAGGAAAATTAATACTGAAGAAACATCACCTGACGATTGAAAAAAATATGTAGAACGAGAGCGAAAAGAAATTTGTAATTATTTTGGATGAATTGCATATTGCACCGCTCGCTTTGAACGTAGATGTCGTACACTGCAAATTATTAAAACGTGAAAAGACCGATCCAACCTTGCACGCTTGCAAATTGTCCCGTTTGACAGCTTTGTCAATCACAAGCAGGAGCGAGAGACGCAAAATAACGGCATTTGCGTTTCGGATTAACGGGTTGATGAAGGTTTATATGTGTAACATCATAAATTCAGTGAAATGCGCTTGGCTGCACACGCTCACACTAAACTCAACCGTCAGCTGCTAAATGCACGAAAGAGAGAGATGATGTTGACATGCGCAGATTCTACTGTTTTAAGTGGGTATATATGAATGTGTATGTATTGTTTGTTTCTATTTCTCATATGACTGATAATCACAGTAACACGAACACTGTTACTCTATATTTTTTGGTATGGCTGGCCATTCTCGCCCAAATCAGCTAGAAAGTTTAAACGCTTCCCTGACTCTGTTTCTTATCCCTCGTAATCTGACATCGACTCACAGGCACCAACACCTCTCCCATTTAAGTCTAGCCGTCCATTCGGTATTGACCTAGGTAGCTTGCGTCAGGCTGTGCGGTCAACCTCCAATATGATGTGAGAAATTGACTTTTTCATGCTGTTTTTGCTGGTACTGTAGTTGCTGAGATATGCAGTTTTACAAACCGTCTGGGGTGGGAGCTCATCCTAAACTGTAGTGCCACCAACTGGTGGAAGTGTGTCACTTTAATAGTGTTGTCATGGCAGTGGATTAAATGACAGTAAATTGTAGTCAAACTGGAATGGTGGCATATATCTATTACACATTGTATGTTTAGGGTCCATGTTTACATTAATTTTGAGTTGTTGCTGTGTCCATCATCCTTTGTTTTCCGAATGCCACCAAGTGGAAATGAGCCCGTAACTAAAGGCACCGGGGTTGCGGTGCCACCGGCTTGGGCTCGTCATCGCTGCTTGCAGCTTTAATTATGGTTTATTATCATCAGGGGTGGAAAGAGTACTGAAAAATTATAATCAAGTAAAAGTACTGTAACTCCCAAAAAAATTAGTGTGAGTAGATTAAAAGTACCAGTCCTAAAAACTAATCAAGTAAAAGTAAAAGAGTAGCTGATTTAAAAGTACTCATGAGTAGTGAAAATTGAGTACTGAATTTTGAAATGTATGCCACATTATAATAAACACTGTATGCTGCAATTTCAAAATGTAGCTCACATACCATAATTTACATTCCATTTTATGGCTGTTTGCCAGAAAGAATAAAAAATCTAGATATTTTATAGGTATTTATGCCAACTTTTGAAAAACATCACTTATTTATGATAAACACTACATGATTAAAAAAAATAAAAGCATGACATGATTACAGAAATGAAAAGATGAAAAAATTATTTTCAGTGCACTGATCATAATTTTAAATCATAATATATGAAACAATTATATTAAAATGAACTTATGTGTAGGGTCTAAAATGCCCTAAATGCAGACAAAAATAGTTATTGTTGCACATAAAACATGTTCAAAATAATGCAAGGAATGCATAAAACCTGGGTCACTTCGTGTCTCATGTCCCGCACAATAGAGGAGGGGCAGGCCACATTGTGCTTTAAAGGAATAATTCACCCAGAAAAAAATTTCTCATCATTTACTCACACTTATATCATCCTGGATATGTGTGACTTTCTTCCTTCGGCAGAACACAAATGAAGATTTTTAGAAGAATAGCTCTTTTGGTCCATACAATTAAAGTGAATGGATGTCAAAAAGTCATCATAAAAGTTGCCTAATCTCTGTAACTCCAATGGTTTAAGCTATGTCTTCAGAAGCGATATTATAGGTGTGGGTGAGAAACAGATCAATGTTTAAGTAACTTTTTTACAATAAATTCTCCTCTCTGCTAAGTCAAATCTTTCACTTTCACATTCTTCTTCTTCTTGTGTTTTTGGTGATTCACATTCTTCATGCATATTGCCAACTGCTGGGTAGAGAGAAGAATTTCTAGCAAAAACTGATAGATCTGTTCTCACTCACATCTATCACATCTATATTACTTCTGTAGTCGTGGATTTAACCACTGGATTTATGGATTACTTTTACATGCTTTTTGGAGCAGCAACATTTTGAAACTCATTAACTTGCATTGTGAGGACCTACAGATGCTGAGATTTCCTTAAAAAATCTCATTTTGTGCTCTGCTGAAGAAAGAAAGTCATACACATCTGGAATGGCATGAGATCATTTTCATTTGGGTGACTATCCTCTTGAACCCTTTCATACATATATTATGACAACCTTAGTCAGGATTTTTTTCCCCAAATGTTTTTAATCCTCTTTAAGCATATAAATAAAAAAACATTATACGCACATTTTTCAAATAGTTTTTTATATGTCCACTCAGGTGGACAGCATGCGTTTGGGTTGTGAAGAAATAAGAAACTGAAGAAATATGTACTTAGTAAATAAAAATATATATTATGCTGTTAAAACTAATGTGTCATATATTTAACATCTTCTTATACTGCTCAATGCAATGCAAACACATTCTGCATCCTCAACTCCCGCTGCATCCTCAGCTCCCTCTGCATCTTCTGCATCCTCAGCTCCCTCTGCATCTTCTGCATCCTCAGCTCCCTCTGCATCCTCAGCTCCCTCTACATCCTTAGCATCCTCATCTCCCTCAGCTGCCTCTGCATCCTCACCTCACACTGCATCCTTATGTAACGGGTGTCTGCAGTATTTAACAATTAATTAAATAAATTGCTATCGGTGCAGATAATTAATCAGAAGATTTTAAGATCGTAAGGAGGTAGCGGGTTGTGATGAGAAACAACAAAACACAAGCTGAATACAAACTGATCTGTAATTTGGTTTCCAATGAAAATAAACAGAAAAGAATTACAATGTCAGACAATTATACACACAGTACCAACATGAAAATTTCCCCTAGAGTGCACTCTTCTTTTACCCCAGAACATACACATAAGTGTAATGACAAAATAAAATAAAATGAATAAAATAATGAAGTTGTCTCTTTTTTTTTCTTAAGCACTTTTCTCTCAAGATATCACAAATGTCAATCGTTTGATTGAACAAAACCTCAATAGTCTCTAAATTATGAAGTGTCTCGCTACAGCAAGACTGGAGAGAAAAAAGAAAGGATATTGTCCTCTTCTTTACAATTTGTTGTCCTTTCACCGTAGTAGATTCTTTCACCGTAGTAGATTCGGGTGGCTCGCCATCAACTTGAAATTTCTCACAGGATATCAGATCACAATCCGCAGCACCAAGGACAAAATAGAAATGCAAAGAAGAAAAAGAAAGAAAACAAAAAACAAAAAAACCTGGCCTCTAGAACAATCCTGTCTTTCTCACACAGGCGCATGTGACCAATAATGGCGCCGGTGAACTCTATATAAATTTACTTTTTCTTTCACCCAGGCGCGTCTCGCAGGCCCGCGTGGTCAGCAATGTCGTCGGTGAACGGGGAATACCCACACGATTCACTGTAATCTCGGAGTAAAATGCAACTTGACACTCACTCAGCTTCTTTATACACTGCACGGTATGAAATCAATTAATGTTTTTCTACTTTTTCTTTCTTTCAACTTTTAACTTTTAATCGCGAAGATCGACACGTCTTCTCTCCTCTACACTCAACTCTTTCTCCTCTCGTTACGCAGGCGCGTCCACACACACGCATGGCGCGTGATGTCGGAGCGTTCTCATTGGTCAATCACAATTCAAATAATAATAACTGCTTTTCTTAAATCACCCACTATTTCTCTTAAATCGCTTTTACACATCACTTTTTTACCTTTATTAGGGAAATTAGATGTTAATAAATTGCAAATAAATTAAACTTAACTTCCTTTATTTAACCAGGGTTACATTTAGCATCCTCAACTCCCTCTGCATCCTTACCTCCCTCTGCATCCTCAACATCCTCAGCTCCCTCTGCATCCTCAGCTCCCTCTGCATCCTCACCTCCCTCTGCATCTTCAGCATCCTCAACTCCCTCTGCATCCTCAGCATCCTTAACTCCCTCTGCATCCTCAGCTCCCTCTGCTTCCTCTGCATCCTCAACTCCCTCTGCATCCTCAACTCCCTCTGCATCCTCAGCTCCCTCTGCATCCTCAACTCCCTCTGCATCCTCAACTCCCTCAGCTCCCAGTAGCAAACACAGAGGGAGGGAAAATAAAAGTACAGTTACAGCACTTAAAATGTATTCAAGTAAAAGTATACAATTTTTAAACTACTTAAATTACAATTTCTGGTAAAATCTACTTATTTACAGTAACGTGAGCATTTGTAATTCGTAACTTTACACCCCTGTGGCCGGATTCACAAAATGTTCTTAAGATAAATTATAAGTTCATAAGTATGTTCCTAAATGCATTTCTTAAAAGAAATTCTTAACAAGTTCTCAAATATTTTCTTAAAAACATCTATTTTTTTTTCTTAAGAATAAAAAGACAGGCTTTGACATTGTCTGATCAGTCTGCTATTACAGTTACCCTACATCAAATTCAATACTTCAACACTGGTAAATTGTAATGATAAATTAATCTATTTATAACAATATTGTTCTATGTTAATTATGCCTTTTGAATGTAAATGTGGCATTCCTCCTCATGCAAAAATATACATACTGAAGATTAAATTTGAAATAGTACGCAATGTCTCACTCCATTTTATAATTATCTATTTTTAATGTTGTATTTGTTTAAATAGATTGATATTTAGTTTATAATTTGCAATTTTTTGTTGGAAATTATTTTATTAGGAATAACCCCTTGAGATGTACCATCTTGTTTTCAAGGGTGTCCTTAATTACAAAAATTAAATATAGGCAGAATTAGACAAAACATTTCACAAAAAACAAAAACAAAGAAACAAGATAATTAAACAATACCAAAATAAATACACAAAATCAGGAGGTCATACTCCAAATAGAGCATGAAAATTGATAATTCCTGTATAGATTATAGAGTATTAATGCCAGTGATAGAATTAATTAGTACAATTATAAAACGTGATTATTATAGAAGTGTTAATATGAATATGTAATCTAATCGTATAATAAGAAGCCAATGCATATTTAAACAAGTGGTGAGATGATATGGATCGAATATTTACAGGTAAATTATTCCAATCAAAAGGAGCTTTAAACATAAAGGCTTTTTCATCTATTGACTTAGAGATGGCAGGAACAGAAAAAAGAGCTGTACAGATTGTCTCAATTGATAATTAGAGGAAAAGGGTACCATAAACTGTTTTAAATAATGAGGATAATTGAAATGCATACATTTAAAGATGAACTGCAGCCAATGTCGCTGCCTTCTTATGATGGGAGAGGGCAAATTAAGTGTTTCATACATTGTACAATGTTGAGTTATGAAAGGACATCCAAGAACAAATCTACATATTCTATTATAAACTATATTAAGAGGAAGAAGATTCATTTTGGATGCAGCCTGATAAACAACATAAGCATAATCCAATATTGGTAAGATGATGTGAAACGCAAGTTTCTTTCTAACAATAAATGAAAAGCAGTTTCTGGATCAGTGGAGAACACAAATACCAAAGTTAATATTCTTCATAATATAATTAATATGGCATTTAAATGAAAGTTCAGATATAATATGGCATTTAAATGAAAGACCCAAGTATTTGGTGTGTTCAACTCTTTGCAATGGCTTACCATTAAATCAAGGCAATAACACATGAATACGCTTTAGATTTGGATGTAAAACTTTGGCGAGTACCAAAAATCATAGTGTGAGATTTAGTTTTATTGAGTAGTAATATATTAGCTATGAGCCAGTGTTGTAAAATATTAAAATCAGACTGCAAACCTAATTCAATCTGTCATAAATTAATTTTAAATGTGTATATTACCGTATCATCCATATAAAGCTGAACACAACATTCAGAACTAATCGAGGGGAGGTCATTAATGAAAATGGAAAAAGAGTTGAGGCACGCCTTGTTGTTGCACTAATATATCAGATTTGCTTCCTTTAATAACAACTAACTCTTTTCTGTTATGAAGATAAGAACTGAACCAAAGTAAAATATTACTTTAAAGTTTATCCAAAAGAAGGTAGTGGTCAACTAGATCAAATGCCTTGGTCAAATCAATGAAGATTGCTCCTGTTAATTTACTATTGTTAGATGCAGTGAAAATATAATTTGTACGTTTTAACAAAGCAGTAGTTGTGGAATGATTTGATCGAAAGCCAGATTGAAAAGGTGATAAATTATTATATTTATTGAGAAATACTTTTTACATTTATGCATTTGGCAGTTGCTTTTATCCAAAGCAACTTACAGTGCCCTTATTACAGGGACAATCCCCCCCAGAGCAACCTGGAGTTAAGTGCCTTGCTCAAAGACACAATGGTGGTGGCTGTGGGGATCGAACCAACAACCTTCTGCTTACCAGTTCAGTGCTTTAGCCCACTACGCCACCACCACTCCTTTGCAGTAGAACAAATGATTGAAATTGGTCTAGAATTCTGAAGTTCAAGTTCATTGCCCCCTTTGTGCAGGGGAGTAATACGTGAACATTTCCATATGGCAGGTTTTTCACAAGCAGATAGACATGTTAAAAAGTTCACAAAGAGGGTACATCAGAATGTGAGACGATAATTTAAGAAATTTAGTTTCGATGCCATCTAATCCAGGACCACTATCCACCTTTAGATAATCAATAGAATCCTTGACCTCAGCAGGTGTTATTCTTCTGAAAGAGAAGGAACTGTGACTAGACAATACATTGTTAAAATCACCACCAATAGATGGATCAGGCGTTCCTATCAAAAGCTACACTTTGATGCTGCGCTGATTTAGCGCTTCAGTCTTTAGGAGTGACCAGCTGTGAATATGTGTGCAACACGTCAATGAAATTGACTAGAATTTATAGCCTCTGCTGGTGACATCATCAGGATGCACCGGTACCAGGAGCTATAAATATATGCGCCACAGTTGCATCATAAGGTCTTTTGTCTTCAGACCATTCTGTGTGTGTTGTGCTTCTCAACCCTGTCAAAACTTTCTAATTTCCTCTGTTAGGAGTTAGAATTTTTTCGGCGGTACATAGAAAACATTTATCCTTTCTGAAAATGAGTAATTAACAAAGAAAGCGGTGTTTGTTCCCATGTTTATACTCTATGGCTGAAACGGACACACACCAGTTTTGTTTTGTGTGTTTGGGGAAAGAGCATGCTGCTCTTGCGTTGGGGCAGAGCGGGTGCTAGCATTGCAGCTGTTTTCAGTGAAAATGCTTCACACTCATCTCGCTTACTTCCGAGAGCCAGCGCCCACCCTTCCATCGTGCGGCTCTCGGAAGTAAGCGAGATGGATCTGGCCAAGGAGTGAGAGATGGGTCCATCCCTATTGCTCACTCGCTCTCTCCCCAGATCCAGCTGGTCCTTCTCAAGATCTTGAAGTGCGCTCCTTGGCCTCTTTGGTTCATGAGGTTGATGCTGAATCTCTTGAGTCTGTGGACTTTGAGCAACCCACCTCTGAGCATTCCTCGTATGATAATAAAGCGGCTGAGGAATTACTCGAGATGGTTACTTGAGGTGGTTTCTCGGGCTGTTGCCAAACTACAGTTAGACTGGCCACGCGATCAAGAGACCCCCAAACGCTCCAAGCTAGAGGACAGATTTCTGTCTGGGGGCCAAGGGAAGGGAATGCTAAACCAGTCCCTTCCTTTCTTTGATGACCTCCAGGATGAGCTTTCTTGTTCATGGCGGAAACCTTATACTTCCTGTGTCTTCGTGCCTTCAACGTTGACATATTTGACCATCATGTGTGCTGAGGCATGGTGGTATTCCATGATGCCGCAGGTAGAAGAGACACTCGCGGGTTATCTCTCGCCTGGCTCGGCATCTTCTCTAAAGAGACCTACACTCCCCACAAAGCCACGCAGGACCACCTCTACACTTGTGGGGAAAGCTTATCAGGCAGCAGGTCAGGCTGTTGCTGCCCTGCACACTATGGCAGTGTTGAAGGTGTACCAGGCTGACCTGTTGACGTACGATCGACGAAGAGACTTTCTCAGAGCTTCATCGAACCACGGAGCGAAACTTATGGCTGAACCTTTCGGGCATCAGAAACAAGGACAAAGTATTCCTTCTTGATGCCCCGGTTTCACCTTCTGGCTTGTTCGGTGACTCTATGAACACAGTCATCACCAGGTTCCAGGAGGCGGAAAGTCAGGAGGAAGCCTTCGGGCAATTCCTTCCTCGCCGCACTCAGGGGGAGGGGCCACCGGCCACCCAGCCCGGCCACGGTCCTTCTAGAAGGGAGGCTCAAAAACAGAGCATGGCGAATCATGCTCCCCCTCGTAACGACTGGGGACTGACTCGTCGCCCTCAGCAGCCCTCAAAGCAAGACCTCAGGACCTTTATCTCCAGGAAGAGAAAGCCCTAATGGTTTTGTGCCCAGCCTTGTGGGGGTAGCCCCCTTGGGACGGGGCGCATGAAACATCCACATGTAACTTCCCGATACCCCACAAAACCTCTCCATTACCGCCGCCTCTGGTGTTTCGGGAGTTAGTGGTTTCCAGCAAAATGTTGGGTATTCCATTGCTTCCTGCCGTAGTCCAGGACACGGAACACTCGACATCCCCTCAATAGGAAGTGTCAAAATTGATACCCATCTCAGAGAACCTGGCAGTCTTTCAATGTGGGTCCTAAGAACAGTAGAAAAAGGCTACAGAATTACATTTGTTTGCTGTTCTACGCATTTCAATGGCGTGGTTTCCACTACCATGAAACTGGACTAAGCATGACTACTGTGGAAAGAACTGCAAAATCGCTTGGTCAAAGGGGCCATAGAACATTTTCCCCTTCCAGGGAGAGAGTCAGGTTACTACAGCAGATACTTCCTGTTTCCAAAGAAGGATGGGGGGTTGCGTCCGATTTTAGACCTTCGAGGCTTAAATCGCTCAGTCAGGGCATTCACGTTCAAGATGCTAACCGTCAAGACGGCTGTGTCTTAAATCCAACATCCTGATTGGTTGGTCATGATCAATCTCATGGATGATACTTTCATGTAGATATTCTGCCATAACACAGGAAGTTCCTGAGGTTCGCTTTCGGGGGCGAAGCTTTCCAATATCGGGTTCTTCCATTCGGCCTAGCCTTATCACCCCGCACGTTAACGAAGTGCATGGATGCAGCACTGACTTCTTTGCGACTCTGGGGCATCCGCATTCTGAATTATATAGACGACTGGCTGATACTAGCACAGTCACAAGAACTGGCATTACAGCACAGGGATATCGTCTTAGCTCATCTGGTTTCTCTGGGTCTGAGACTCAAAGCGTTCTCTCTCCCACTCAGAAAACTACCTATCTGGGGATGAAACATCTATGAAATTCATGATGCGGGCACAATTGTCTCCCACTCGAATCGTGACCATTCAGAACACCCTGAGCAAAGTCAGTCTAGGCCAAGGTTGCACTGTTCGTCAGTATCAACGAATACCAGGTCCCATGGCATCTGCATCCTTGGTGATCGCTTTGTGCCTTTTGCACATGATACCATTTCAGTTGTGGCTCAAAGCCAGGGCCAGCCCCTAAGGCAGATAAGGGTTATGTGCTACGTACCCTTTCTTTGTGGTTAAGACCCTGGTTCCTAACCTTGGGTCCCACTCTAGGTGCATCTTGCCATCACAAGCTGCTAATGACAGACGCCTCCCTGACGGGTAGGGGAGCGATCTTAAGTGGTCGTCCAGCTCAAGGGGAATGGGAAGGTTGTCAGCTCGATTGGCACATCAACTGTCTCAAGTTGATGGCTATATTCTGGCCCTGAAGTACTTCCTCCAGTATCTGAGAGGCTGCCATGTCCTGGTGTGGGTGGACAACACAGCAGTAGTTTCTTGCATAAAACATAAAGGAGGTTGACGGTCACGCCAGCTGAACAGACTGGCATGGCAGATTCTCCTTTGGTCCCAAGGCAAGCTCCTGTCAATCAGAGCAGTTTATATTCATGGATGCCTGAATGTGGGAGCAGATTTACTTTCCAGAGAGAAAATACCAACAGGGGAATGGAAACTCCACCCCGAGGTATTGAAACAAATCTGGTTGAGATTTTACATAGCACAAGTGGACCTCTTCACCTCCCAACAGAAAGCGCAAAGTCCCCTCTACTTCTCTCTGTCACCCAGCCCCCTGGGTCTGGACGCGATGGCGGATACATGGCCCAGAATGCGCCTGTATTTGTTTTCTCCAGTTTCTCTGCTCCCAGGAGTCCTGGCCAGAATTCGCCAGCAAGGGTCCTGACTCTTTCTGATATACTGAACAGGGTATGGTTCTCTGAGATAATGTCTCTCCTCGACGGCTCACAGGAGGGACCTTCTGACTTAGGAGAGGGACCTTCTGACTCAGGCGCAGGGGCCGATACTTCATCCCCGGCCCGAACTGTGGAACCTTTATGTTTGGCCCCTGAAGGTACCCTGAGGGACACCGGGCTTTCACCTGAAGTCATCGAGACCATTCTGAGCGCTAGGGCTCCCACTACTAGAAGAGGTTATGTCAATAAATGGGGTCTTTTAAAAATGGTGCACTGCACATAATGCAGATCCAGTTAACTGCCAGATTGCTTCAGTTCTGGAATTTCTGCAGGAAAAAGGATCAGCAGGCACATGCCTGACACTCTCAGGGTTTATGTGGTCACTCTATTGGCTTGCCACGCCTTGATTAATGGGATGCCATTGGGGAAAAATTCTCTGCTCACTCGCTTCATTTGTGGAGCCATGTGATTGAGACCTCCTGCTTGGACCAGGATCCCTTCATGGGACTTAGCAATAGTCCTTGTGGGTCTGGTTGAGACCCCCTTTGAACCTCCAGAGTCAGCGTCTGATAAACTTCAGACTCTCAAGATGTTTTTCTTATAGCGATTACTTCTCCAAAAGGAATTGGGGAGGTGCAGGCTCTGTCACTCTTGCCATCCTGCTTAGATTTTTCCCCAGGAATGGCTAAATCAATGTTGCACCCTCATCCTGACTACCTGCCTATGTTTCCTTTCTCGGCCGTACATCTGGTCACTCTTGAAGCCTTCTGTTCCCCACCGTTTACAATGTCGGATCAGGAGAGACTTCATGGACTGTGTCCAGTCCATCGCACTAGCCAGTGGCATAAGTCAGGGCAATTATTGGTTTTCATGGGGGCTGTAACAAGGGGGGCGGGGCTCTTCAGAGCTCACTCTACCAGGGGGGTCTCCTCCTCTAAATCTTTGGCAAGAGGTGTCCCTGTGCAGCATGTTTGTAATGTGACAGGCTGGTCCTCTCCGCACACATTCACAAGATTTTATAGTTTGGATGTTCATACCACTCTTATGTCCTTGAGTCAACATCACAAGCTCATGTCTGAGACCTCTTGCGCTCTTGTGAGCACAACTACTCAACCGTAAGGGGTCCAGACATCTGCAGTGTGGTGGCATGGGTATTCTCTTTCCCAAAGCGCTAAATCAGCACAGCATCAAAGTGTAGCTTTTGATAGGGAATGTCTCGGGTTACTTAACTGTAACCCCTGTTCCCTGAAAAAGCGTAACGAGATGCTGCACTTCATTGCCATCCAGATGATGTCACCGGCAGAGGCTATAAATTCTAGTCAATTTCATTGACATGTTGTACACATGTTCACAGCTGGTCACTCCTAAAGACGTTCCCAAAGCGCTAAATCAGCGCAGCATCTCGTGCGCATTTTCAGGGAACAGGTGTTAACCCTCTGGGGTCTGAGGTGTTTTTGGGGCCCTTGAGATGTTTTGACAAGCCCTGACATTTGTGCTTATTTCAGCAACTTACAACATACCATTGGCCAACATGTAATTTTGCTGTATTCAGCACAAACTCTGCTACAATAATATGTAAGCAAAATAGATGTACATGTTTGCATTTTATAGAAAAAAAAATATTATGCGTGGTTAGTAAGTTTGGGAAAACAAATTGTCACCGCAATAAGGCCATATAACACATACTGAACAGTTGTCCACAAGACTTTTGAGTCACCATTCTTGTAGGCTAGAATTTTTACTACAAAATGATGTGAAAATCATTCTGACCACTCTTTCACAAACAACAATATAACAATTTAAAATTTGTAAGTCAGTTTTTGTGTCAGCACTGCTGTATGCGTGGGAGTGTCGATGGACATAAGTATTAATGAGATTCACACCAGGGAAGACAAAAGACACTCCCCCAAAGGCTAATGCCCCATCAAGGTGCTGTGAGGCAGCCTGAATTGAGAATGACATGAGATACAAAGGTTTTGTTTTTCAATCTGTTTTATTGTAATTTCTCTATGTGAAGGAACTAAATGTTGTGTCTCACAAGACCACAGTGCTACATATACAAGTCAACTGACTTATACTTTACAAATACTTTGCATAAAACTATAGACATATACTTGAATTTACACAAGAAACAACATGTGGTGGTAAAGAAGCCTATGTACATATGGACAGTCATACATCGTTATGCCACTCTTGAAAAAAGTTCCTATTCAACTGAAGACATAAGTGAACATTGCATGCCTGGCATTTCCATGGTGCCAATTGCATTTTACCATGCACTGTTGTGCAATGCACACAATTGCGGCGACCAACTGTGGCAACATCCCTGCCTTCTGATGTCAGCTCAGTTCCTGGAACCGGTACATGGTCACTATTGGTCCGTTTTGGTGCCGTTTTCTGTGACACACCACAGAACTCTTGGATAAGTTGCTCCATAAACTCTTTGTGGGACAAGTTACCATGTAGCTCTTTGTGCACAATGAAAGAGTTGGTGGAAGCAATGTCCAAGAAGTGTAGAAAGATCTTTCTGTACCACTTCATTGTTTTGTGTTGTGCAGTGTAGTACTGTAACAGCTGATCAGACAGGTCAACGCCCCCCATGTGTTTGTTGTATTCAGTCACAGGTGCAGGACATGGAAAAAAAAAAAAGATTTTTTGTAATTTCAATATGTACTTTTATATTATGACAATGTAAACACAATTAGGCTACATTTCATCTGTAAAATATTACATGCAATGCAATTACTCAGTATGATTCTTGATCGCACTGAGAACTGAACGACACCTGCGTGCTCCTCTGCATGGTGCTGGAGAAGGAGAGCTTGATGCAGACACATTCCTAAAAAAAACAAAACAAAAAAAACGTGAGCATGCTGATAACACAATCAAAGAATCTGTATCATTATCAATCACTAATTGCCATGGATAAAAAAAAATAAGTTTTTTTGTAATTTCACACAAGAATATGTACTTTTATATTATGACAATGTAAACACAATTAGGCTACATTTCATCTGTAAAATATTACATCTATGCACTTACTCAGTATGATTCTTGATTGCACTGAGAACTGAACGACACCTGCGTGCTCCTCTGCATGGTGCTGGAGAAGGAGAGCCTGATGCAGACACATTCCTAAAAAAAACAAAACAAAAAAAACGTGAGCATGCTGATAACACAATCAAAGAAACTGTATCATTATAATTATCAATCACTAATTGCCATGGATTAAAAAAAAATCTGTTGATGGCCATGGGACTGACAAATATCTATTGATGGGCCGTAGACCGCATCACCGCAAGTAGGCTATCTGTTGATGGGCCATATAGACCAATACACGCAATGAATGGATCGTTCACGAACGACACATCACTAGCCTACATGTTAAACATTTACACATGTATTCACAAATATCTGTGCATAGGGCAGTAAGCATGATAAGTAGTGTCTTAGGCTAACCAAAACTGAACATATAAAAATATATTGCATAGACAGTAACGTTAGGCCTATCACATATTTTACCGGAAATATATTTGCACTAAATGATCGTGTTGCCTAAGCAGATATTCGCAAACAAGATACATTACGCATAAGGCAGTATTTTAGCATGATAATCAGTGTCATAAGCTAATCACTGAGTGAAATATATTTAATATACAAATATGTTTAGAGTTTAATCACATTTAAAAAGTTTACACTTGAGCATACACGAATGTTAGGGATATTGTGGGCAATCTTTCCTGTAAGATGTCAAAAGCTAGCCAAAACTAGGCAAAATATAGTCTGAAAATTCATATAAGTTCCATATGATCAGAAAAGGAATTATATAACACTAAACAACTTACTCCGAACTTGTATCCTCGGCGGGATCAATTCGTTCTTCAAAGTGCAGCCGTTCGTCGTCCGAGTTGCAATCTTCCTCTGAGGAAAAGGTGAATTTTTCCTCGCTGTCCAGAATCATCTGAAGGGCCTCTTCACCGGAGTAGCGTGCCATCCTCAAAACGCGATGAACTATCAGTGAATCTCATGAAGAAACTTCGGGTTTTTATGGCATTGATCGGGGAGCGTGTGCGATGCATATCACCTATTTACATGTGAATAGCGCCCGGGGGCGTGGCGGTCTCAGCTCATTACAGATAATGAGGGGAGAACGAAAAAACTGTACTCTCCTTGGTTTCAAACGGATTACATAAGCTGAAAATATATATATATATTTTTTTTATAAATTACATCATGTAAAAGAAGAGAATGCAAGCTTCATAAAGACATGTCTCGTGCCTGGGTGACAAGTATTTGCTGAGTTACAGTTAATTTACGGACGCGTTTCAGAATGGACTTCACTGACAGAGAGAACGCAGAACTCGCATCATGTTTGTTTTTCTTTATTTGGCCAAAAGCACAACACTTTGTTTTTATTGTGAGTATCCACAAAAAAAATAGACACTTAACAGGATCTAATGATGTACAACACTTATATGTAAGATCAAAATCAACCAAGTATTTTGAGTCTCTTTTGCACTGATAAGAAAAAAAGCGAGACTATCGCGCCGGCGTGATTGCCGACACCAGAGGGGTAGTAACCCGAGACGTTATAGTAGAACAGACCGAGGATAAATGCTGATTAAATGCTTGAGCCACTAAGAGTGGATCATGCAGTATAACATTGTTAACTCTTTATTAATTAAATATTAATTATACATTAATTATAGTTTTGCTTTTATTCCAAAATTGTTTAGGATTTTTAAAGTCATAAGCAAGAGATTCTTTATAATAATTGGATTTGGTATTTCTAGTCATGGTGTTGCTCATATTTCTCAACTGTCTGTACTTTTCCCAGTCAGCAGGATCCTTGGACTATCGAAAAATAGCCCATGCATTATCTCTATGCCTGAAAAAAACTTAGAAGATCAGAAGTTATCCAGGGAAGATGCCTTCCCTTGACTTTGGTAGTTTTGAAGGGAGCATGTTTATCTATAACTTCAGTGAATTCAGAATATTTAAAAGCTTGTTAATAAATGATACTTGTCCTAATTAATTGAAATTAAATAATTAAGAAATTTATCTATATTAATTTTCTTATATTGCCTGATTCTAATGAATTTGGGAGGCAGTTTGTGTAGTTTAATTTTCCAAATACAGTACACAAATGCATGATCACTAAGGCAGTCAGACATTACCCCTGCTTTTAAAAATCGATTTGGGTGTGAAACAAGTATCCAGTCAAGCAGAGATTGACATGCAGGTGTAACACAAGTTGACTCACTAATTAACTGAGTCAGATTCAGATTTCCAAACATGTTTTTTTTACTAGAAGATTTAGCAGTAAAATTCTTATTAAAGCACCTAATATAATAAATTAATTTCTGCTAGTAATATAAATTATAGTAGAGATCATACAATTAAAGGATTCAGCTGGTGCAAAAGGAGGTCTATACTTGTTTCCAATAGTTATGTAGCTACTTATTCTCATGCAGAGATACCTTTACAAAAATCCACTCAAAATATAAAGGCACGACATCAGGTATAATTAACACAGAAACCAAATTAGAAGACACATATGTGGCTACACCACCACCCCAGTACCTCTGTCGACTCTGTACAAAACATAGTTTGCCAGTTTAATTTCATTGTTAGATATTCTGTTGGTGAGCCAAGTTTCTGTTAAGGTAATAACATTAGGTTTGTACTGTTCAACCTATACTCAAAATAAATACATTTTCTAATATTCAAATGAATTATTTTCAGTCCTTTAACAACTTCCAGTTTGACACTTAAGGTTTAAAAGGATACAGTCACTGACCAAACATAGCAAAGCAAAGCAGATCCAGAGAAATAATTGTAAGGCACAAATATACCAAATACACAATAATTTACATTTACATTTACAATTATTCCTTTGGCAGACGCTTTTATCCAAAGCGACTTACAAAAGAGGAAAAAACATAAGCAAATCATCTTAAGGAGACAGTGGTATGAAAAGAGCAAGTTTCACTATCATCAGAATAGTATACAAAACCGATTTAAGTGCAACAAGAATTGTTAATTTTTTTATTTTTTTGTTTTTGTTTTTTAGTGACTCTAATGCTCTTGGAAAAGATGTGTTTTTAGCTGTTTTTTGAAGATAGCGAGTGAGTCAGATTTTGGTACGACAAGGCGACGTTCCTTAGCTGACTGCAGGCTTCTGGTGGGAACGTAGCTCTGCATAAATGTTTTTAGGTAAGCTGGAGCAGACCCAGTGACTGTTTTGCATGCCAGCATCAGGGCCTTGTAGTTAATACGTGCATGAACCGGCAGCCAGTGGAGAGAGACAAAGAGTGGTGTAACATGTGCTCTCTTTGGTTCATTAAAGACCAGACGTGCTGCTGCATTCTGGATCATTTGCAGAGGTCTAATAGCATATGCAGGAAGGCCTACAAAGAGAGCGTTACAGTAGTCCAGTCTAGTTATGACAAGTGACTGAACAAGCAGTTATGTGGCATGTTCAGAGAGGAAAGGTCTTATCTTCCTGATATTGTAGAGTGTAAATCTACATGATCTTGCAGTCTTTGAGATGTGGTCTGTGAAATTCAGCTTGTCATCAATGGTTACCCCTAGATTTCTGACTGTTTTGGAAGGCGACACTGTAGTTGGACCCAGCTGCACAGTGATGTTGTGTTCAACATCAGGGTTGGCTGGAAAGACAAGGTGTTCAGACTTGGCTGGGTTGAGTTGCAAGTGGTGTTCCTTCATCCAGGCTGAGATAATTGCCAGACAGGCAGTGATTCGAGAGGTCACTGTGGTGGTGTTTGGCTGGAAAGACAAGTTGCGTGTCATCAGCGTAGCAGTGGTAAAAGAAACCGTGTGACTGGATGATGGGTCCAAACATGCAGACAGGATGAACACACACACACACACACACACACACATGCACAAAAGGAACCCAAGAACAGCCCACTGACCCTTGACCCCCAAGGATTTTGGTGAATAAGCCAAAACCACTTCCACTATGAGCTTTGTCTGTTTCAGTGAAGAGAAATATATGTAGCTAAAAAAAATATATAAAAAAAGAAAAAAAAGGATATATATTTCCTTATATATCTTATATAAGGAAATACGTATATAAACATAAACAAACCTGTTCACTGCAAACCATACCAGTCAACCTGATAGATGTAAACATCCCAACATTAGCAGACAAAATAACAGAAAAGGAGTAATTTCACCAGTTAATTTCTAAAGTCACCAAGTATATCTCTACAAAGTGTCATCATGGTTTATAAAGGAATGTCTTTAAAAACTTTGTGACAAATAGTTTACTAAAATTAACAGGTAGCTTCGGAAGGGACTTATGCTGGAGAGTTCATAGAAGAATTCATAGAAAACATGAAGACAGCCTCAGCAGCTTTGTGGTCACTGAATAGTTGCTCATTGCCATCAACGAACACACTCAGTGTGCAAGGATAACAGAGGGAGTACTTTAGTTTAAGTTCCCGAAGTCTCCGTTTGACTGTGTCGAAGGACCGACGTCTCTTTATCTCTTTCTCCAGGTCCTCAACTTTATCCATTCGGTAAGAGTTATTTTTTTCCAGTTGTATTACCAGAGTGGTGAGATCATTCAAGTTGTCCTCATTTGCTTCGATAAGCTGTTCTAATTGTGAAACATGTTCTCCCAATGTAGATAAAGTGTCCTCAATACCATTCAAAGTGCAAAGAATGGGATCCACTTTGGTATCAAAGTAAGTCTTCATATCAGTTTTAATCTGTTGGATGGAATCAGATAAGATTTTCATCTGGTCTTGATCCATTGTTTGGCAACTTGGCTTGGAAGTTAGCAAAAAATAGGAAATTATCTGTCCTTTTACTACACATAGTTGAGCGACTTTTAAGTACTTCAGCGCCACAAGACTGATAGACCTGACTAAATATAGTTAAGAAGACCTGAAATGCTACAGATTTTAGGAGAGACAAACAGACCTAAGATCAAATCAGCTTACTCTGAGGCCATCTTGAATTCTTGAAAAGTAATGATGGTGTTCCATGTAAATGTATTACGATTTTGATGTAAATGTGATCCTGTTCATGTAAAATAAATTATGTTTTCAACTGTTGTCAAAGAACCGCTCCTGATAACTTCTGTAGAATTAATGGTTATTAAATGAGTTACTCAGAATATGTAAAAGATATAACAAAATTATGCAAATATTGATAAGTTTGTTTTTACATTCCTTGTGTATTATGTCATGTGTTTAGATTTCAAGAGCATAGACTCATGTTAACACATTATTAATATGGCCCCTCTCTGCACACTGTGGCCAATCTGTGGCCCCCTCCTTTAAACATTTCTAGATCCGCCCCTGGTCACAGGGTTTATAGCAGGGAGAAATAAGAGCAATTTCAAGACAGTCTCAGTTTCAAAGCATTTATTTATTCATTAAAATACATCTAATAACAAGGGCTGAAACAATTAGTCGACGTCATCATTACAGTTTAATGTGATCTCATGTTACGTTAAATGAGATCAAAGGACTATTCGACAATTACATTTTGTCGAATAGTCCTTTGATCTCATTTAACGTAACATGAGATCACATTAAACTGTAATGATGACGAGTGAGAGCAGCACTGCAGAGGAAGAATTACACTGCTCACAGTTCAGATCCACTCTAAACTTTCCAAACAGCTTCAGGTGATGTAGGTCCCAAAGTGTGAGGGAATTATTAAAAAAATATTTTAGTTGTGGAATAAGTGGAGTCAGAGCTCTTTAAAGAAACTTACTTAAATGCAGTTATATTTAATGCGTTATAGCTTTATTAAAGTTCAAATAATACGGAAGCAGGTCATGTAATTAACTACAAACTCCGAAACTGACATTTCTCTGTGCAGTCAGCGCCTCTTCTATGAGGCCTCTTCTCTGGCATGGGGACGCTCATCCCTCGAGCGTGCATGCTTAATGCTACTAGATTATTACGCGATGCTCGTAATAAATGTCACTGTGGAAATAAGTAGCTTTAGTAATAAGAGAGAGTTGTGAGTGTGTGTGTGTGTGTGTGTGTGTGTGTGTGTGTGTGTGTGTGTGTGTGTATTAAAGATGGATTGAAGTGAACAGAAAGGTGAGAGAGGTTAGTCTTCGCCCCATTATACACTGTAACAATATACGTTTATGATTAGTTTTGGCTTGTTTTTCAATAAAAATATCTAAAACTAATTTAAAACAATGTACATTTACTTTAGGAACTATACTGCAGAAGATAGAATTGTTATCTGAGAATGTTGAATATAATATTACAAATACAAATATTATAAATATCTAAAAATCCTTTAAAAAAAGATGCACTGACCTGAGAAGCAGCATATAAGATATTTAGACTTGCTTTTAGAGAATAGATCTTGAATATAAGTATATTTTGTCTTTACTGCACTCGCAGAAGTATAACCAAGTGAAAAAATACACATGTATACAAAATACACTTATATTTAAGATACATCCTCTTAAAGTCTAAATATCTTATATGTTGCTTCTCGAGTAAATTTATCTTAAGGATTTTTAGAAAATTTAAAATGGAAAACAAGACAAAAACACTTGATAAGAATATATATATATATATATTTTTTGCAGTGAATTTCTTTACTGAATTAAACTTAATAAAGTTTTTCCCCTTTATTTCAGTGAATGTCATAGAGGTATTTTTAAAAGATGATTTTGTCCTCTTTATTGTTAGTAAGCATGTTTAATACAAACTTTTAAGTCGGGACACAAGCAGAATAAAGATTAATCATTGCAATAACCGATGAATAGTCGAATAATCGTTGTAATAATCATTAGATTAATTGATTATCAAAATAATCGTTAGTTGCAGCCATACTAATAACATTCTTAGTAATGTATTTTGAAATTTAAAGTAAAACATAAAAGCAAATATTTTATGTAATTGCTTATTTTCACAATTTAGTTGAATAATTGAAGAACTGAATAATGAGTGACTTCTGTGACTTTACCATGTCACTTCAAAATTGTGACTCCAAAAATCAAAATACTTTACTGTGTCCTTAGATCCCCCATTAACAAATAGACATAAAAACTTTTAATATAAATAGAATAATAGAATGTCACAGATCATTATTTTCCAATGACAAAACAGCACATTAATATTTAGACACTAACGAATTACAGTATATAACATGGAATGTGCATGTGTATAACTTAGAAGCATATTAAAGTGAACTTACATCAACAAGGACTCACACACACATCTAAAACAAATGGTATGAGCTGTCTCGTTGCAACAAAAGAACACTCTGGATGGGAGGAAACTTATGTTCGTGGCTCTGCCCACTTATGATGTCACTGACTAATAAAAATTACAGATTCAACTGGGTTTTATACAGCCACTGAGCCACCCCCAAATTTGTATAGCAAATTAGAAATAAGAAAATCCCTGTTATCCTAAATTACATATGTTTGTTTATTTCAGCTTCAAAGGCTATTTCATGGCAAAAACAAGTAGTAATCAAACAATCTATAAATATAACACATTTCATGAAATTGTATAATACATGGACCTAAGAAGGTTAATCAGTTCTATACAAAATGATCATTTTATTGAAGATTCTTTAGCTGTACTTGTGATAACAATTCTATAAGCTTTTCTGGGCACACTTACAAAAGTCCTTCAAGGTATTTTCTAATAACAAATTGTGTCTTATGGCATTAAAAATAGGACAAACCAAAATAATATGTATTACAGTCAAAGTGATGTTACAATATTGTCATTTTGGTGTTTTTTACCCTTCAATAAATACCCATGGGTCAGTCTGTTGTGACCTACTCAACACCTTTTGACACCAAGTGTACACCACTTGATCGTGTCAAGATTTGAAAGGGTAAATATATCTATTTCCAACCACAGTGTTTGGGAAACTTGTGTAACCTTGCCCACAGCCAGTGGTAATTGAGAGTCCAGAACCATAACTACCTGCCTCAATGATAAGTCTGGTGTAGATTGTTGCCATTTTGGACAGAGCTGTAGACTTGGCAAGTAGTTGTGGATGAATTGCTTCCAGAATTGGTCTGTGATGGCCTGGCTGTGTTGCCAATTTCTTTCTCCGCAGCAACTCTTGTGCAATAGACAGCTTGAGGGATGGAGGCATCCATGTGATAGGGTCCATGTCCGATACTTCTGAGGATACATAACCAAGTGGTTTAGAATTGCGTATCCCCTCTTTTTCTAGAATAGTAGACAGTACTTCCTCAGACACAACTTTTTCTTTAAGGACCACCTGAAAAGATGAGTCATGTGACGCCATGCGAGGATCGGACGTGTGAACGGCAGCTCTGCGCACTTTGCTAGTTTTAACAATTTTAATGAAATAAACAGGTAAGATTCGATACACTCTGTTTCATAACTGTTCAAGGAGGACAATATGTCAAAGAATTAAAAATCCTTGGGCTCAGGAGATATTAAAAGACACTTACATGCTCAAGCTGATATCCCTGAATGGGCCGTGAGCTAGGGAGTCGATTTGGTCAGAGAAATACAGGAAATGTGCTGTGAAATGCTGGCCAATGTTGCTGACTTGGAGGATCTGGCTGTGATACGTTGATCGATCAGTACCATGGAGGTGAAGTTCTCTGAGATGGATACAAGAGTGGGGGATGTTGAGAAATGGATCAATTATCTGGAGTCATCGGAGACGGAATTATCTGCTAATCCCCTAGCAACCACACTGGTGTTGTTCACTGGTCTATACTGGTGCCAAATCCTGAGAAAATTAAGATGACTGGCCCCCATGGACACTTCACTGCTGGGTGAAGTCATCTGTGCCCTGGCTAGCATCCAGGAGACTCACCACCAAGCCATCCTCACCCAGGAGTGGCATTTTCAGGAAGTCCTCCAAGCGCAGGCCGAGGATCAGCAGGCCTTGCGGAGCTGGTTAGCTTCAGGTGGATCCTCCACTGCTGCCCTGGAAGCAGTGTTTGAAGCCACAGCTGCTGCTTTCAAAGATGGGACCCCAGGACGATCAGGAGGCCTTCTTGAGTTTCTTTGAGCAGTTGGTCACTGCCTCTGGCTGGCCGCAGACCCAGTTTCCAGTGTAGCAACTACCAGCTGAGGACCACCTGGACTACATTAAGCTGAAGACTGTCCTGCAACGGGTCAGCGCACCCCAGAACAACACCGCCAATTGTCCTGCTCCCTCACCCTCTAGTGTGATCTCAGGAAATGGGGAGTGGTTCCACCCAAACCAGTGCCACGCCTCTGTGGGCTGCACTGTGTTTCAGTCACCTCCCCAACCCCTCTCCGTCGCCCTTCCCGGGTTGATGTCTCCATTTGCCAAAAGTGCAACTGGGAAGCCTGGGCTGGTCTGACTGAGTTGCTGGGAGCCGAGTAATGGAGGAGGAGACGTGGATCCGAGTCCCTGACATGCCACAGACTACCCTTGATCGAGCAGGGATGTACCGTATACCGGTAAATATTAATTAATGGTGGATTCTGGCTGTAATCAAACCTCAATTCACTACTGTTTGGTTCATGATGGGGCTTTGGGTACAAAGCACAAGGTGATGGTGAGTTGTGTGCATGGGGATGGTTGTTATATCTAAATTGCTTGGATTATTTAACAGATTCTGTGTGTGTAAAGTGAATGTCTGGCTAAAAAGAACATTTTTAGTTAAATGTGGAAAATAAAAAAATCACACTTACTTGGACTGCAACCCGACTCCCGTTTCCTTCCTTCTTGAACCCCTCTACAGTGATACTCCTGTTGCAGCCGAATGGACCTGCTCATTCACTTGACTGTTTGAGGAAGCTGAGCATTGTTTTTGTGCTGGTTCTGCCTAGCGGCTGGCATTTATTTTGCAGTGTGGCATATCTTCAGAACAGTTTTGTGGATGAATCTCCATGCTCTTTGAGTTTTTTCTGCCTATTGAACTGGAATTTGTTTTCTAGATTATCTTTTGGTGTGTAATTCTGTCTAACAAAATTTGTTTAGAAACACTGGACTTGAGCAATCAGATGGCAAAGTTGTTGTGGGGGTCCTCGTAGGCGTCCATGGACTGTTTGAGTTAATGCGTACGTTTTTCTTTTTTCTGTTTTATTTGGTTCAGGGGATGTTCAGGTTTTAAAGGCTGCACCAATGTTGGAATGTGGTCTTTATAATCTTGTTTTTGACATACAATCTATTTTTTCTTATATATCAAAATGTCAAATGTTAAAATGAGTGGATTGTCTCTCTCCACATGGAATGTGAATGGGTTGGGGCACTCCATAAAAAGAAGGAAGGTTATTTTATATAATAAGAAATTTTATATAATGTTTCTTCAGGAAACGCAACTTTCCCCACAGGAAGCAGAAAAAATTGGAAAGATATGGGGTGGGCATTTATTTTATAGTGCTAGCTCGAGTAAGAGCAGGGGAATCATTACACTGATAAGTAAACATCTACAATTCAAATGTCTCAAACAGAGTAAAGATAAATTAGGAAGAGTCATTATTGTTTTAGCTGAAATTCAGGGGCAAAGTTTTATTTTGGCTAATATTTATGATCTTATGTGGATAATCAGGGCTTTTTTACAGATCTTGAATGGATGTTGCAAGACACTGGCACCCCTCATGATATAATATTGGGAGGAGACTTTAATGTTTTGATGGACTCAGTCCTTGATCAAAGTGAAGCAAAAGTGTGCAAGCCCCCTAGAGCAACATTGACGCTTCACAGGATGTGTAAAAATCTTGGTCTTGTCTCTGGGTCACCTGGCCCGCAAATGCTGTCAGATCTCTGCCGCCAGATCTCAACAGTCCCGGCACATTGGACGCAGACTTCTCGCCTCCAGCCCCACGACTGTTGTCCCCCGGCCGGCCGGTTCCAACAAGTCTAGAGGACGCCTCCACCAGACCTCCTCCTCAGTCGCTTACCCACCCCCTGCCGGGTGTGTGGAGCGAAGTAAGTGCTTTGAGTCTTTTCTCAGCACCAGAGCCTCGGGACGCACCCCTGCCTCCCGACGCCGTACTACCTGCGCCGCCCTGCTTTGCACAACTCCCGTTCAAAATGCTCATGCAATAACACATTTGAACTTGAGTGCAGCATCTAGATTGGTTCGCAGTGGTAGACCTGTAGGACGCGTACTTCCACGTCTCAATATTGCCGACATTGACCCTTTCTATGGTTTGCATTCGACGGCCCGGCATATCAGTAAAAGGTCCTCCCCTTTGGCATGTCTCTGTCCCCTCGCATCTTTACGAAGGTCGCAGAGGCAGCCCTTTCCCCGCTCTGAGAAGCCGGCATCCGCATACTCAACTACCTCGACGACTGGCTCACCCTGGCCCACTCCTGAGAGTTACTATGCGCCCACAGGGACCAGGTGCTCAGGCACCTCAGCTGTTTAGGGCTTCAGGTCAACTGGGAGAAGAGCAAGCTCACCCCAGTTCAGAGCATCTTTTTTCTCAGCATGGAGTTAGACTCAGTCTCAATGTCAGCGTGTCTCACCAAAGAGCGTCCGCAGTCAGTTCTGGAATGCCTGCCGCCTTCAGGCAGGCACTGCAGTCCCTTTAAAACTTTTCCAGAAGCTCCATATGGCGTACTCCATGGCGGTCGCGCCGCTGGGGTTGATGCATATGAGACTGCTTCAGCACTGGCTCCAGACTCGAGTCCCAGAGACGAGCATTGCGCTGCAGCACACACCGTTTGATTGTCACCCCCGCCTGCCACCAAAGATCTCTAAGATCTCTGCTTTCTCCGGGCAGGAGTCCCCTTTCAGCAGGCGTCCCGACGCATCTTGATCCCGACCGACTCCACCAAATTGGGTTGGGGCACCGTGTGCAACGCAGAACCCTGCAGAGGTTTCTCCCGCTAGTTCAGGGCAAACACGTCTTGATCAGATCAGACAGCACCACCACAGTGGCGTACATAAATCGCCAAGGTGGCGTACGCTCCCGCCACATGTCACAACTCGCCCGTCGTCTCCTCCTTTGGAGCCAGCAATGACTCAAGTTGCTGCGTGCCACTCACATCCCCGGCAACCTCAATGTGATGGCGGACGCACTATCACGACAATGCTTGCCCAGTGGAGAGTGGAGGCTTCACCCCCAGTCGGTCCAGCTGATTTGGGTATGGTTCTGCAAGGCTCAGGTAGACCTGTTCGCCTCCCAGGAGACCTCCCACTGGCCACTATGGTATGCCCGAACAGAGGCTCCCCTCGGGGCAGACACATTGGCACACAGCTGGCCCACGGGGCTGCGCAAGTACGCATTTCCCCCAGTGAGTCTTCTTGCACAGGTGCTGTGCAAGGTCAGGGAGGATGAGGAACGATTCACTCTGGTGGCTCCCTATTGGCCCACCTGGGCTTGGTTCACGGACCTCGTACTCCTCGCGACAGCCCCTCCCTGGAAAATTCCGCTGAGGAAAGACCTTCTTTCTCAGGGACGGGGCACGCTCTGGCATCCGCACCCAGACCTCTGGAACCTCCATGTCTGGCCCCTGGACGAGACACGGAAGATTTAGCTGACCTACCACCTGCTGTCGTAGACATGATCAACCAAGCCAGAGCCCCTTCTACCAGGCAACTTTACACCCTGAAGTGGTGCTTGTTCACGAATTGGTGTTCTTCTCGGGGCGAAGACCCACAAAGGTGCGTAGTCAGGTCAGTGCTCTCATTTCTGCAGAAGAGGTTGGAAGGGAAGCTGTCTCCGTCCATCTTGAAGGTGTATGTAGCTGCTATTGCAGCCCATCACGACGCAGTAGACGGCAAGTCTTTGGGTAAGTGCGACTTGATTATCAGGTTCCTAAGAGGCGCCGGGAGGTTGAATCCCTCCCGGCCAAGCCTGTTCCCCTCCTGGGATCTCTCAGTGGTCCTCTCGGGCCTACCTACTCAGTGCATACCTACTTGGACCGCACGCAGAACTTTAGACGTTCTGAGCAGCTCTTTGTCTGCTTCAGTGGACAGCGGAAAGGGAACGCTGTCTTCAAACAGAGGCTCTCCCACTGGGTGGTGGACGCCATTTCATTTGCCTATCGCACCCAGGCCGTGCCCCTCCCCCTTTGCGGGTCTGATCACACTCAACAAGGAGTGTTGCGTCCTCATGGGCACTGGCCAGAGGCACCTCCCTGGCAGACATATGCAGAGCAGCGGGTTGGGAAACACCTGAGATCTACAATCTCAGGGTAGAGTTAGTTTTGTCCCGTGATTTCTCAGGTCCGAGCCAGTAGAACTCGGTAACACGCCGACGGACTGACCGGGTGGATCAATGTGCCTTATCCCTCGGTTGAGGTAATACCGTGCGCTTCCGTGAGATCCCACTCTCTCAGCTCCCTGGATGACTCCTCCCTAGACCTCTGGGTCCGCAATTCGGCGGAGGAATTCACCGACCCAATCCACTGCAGGTACTCAAATCTACCCTGTACTGGAATAGGTGCTCCACAGGTCAGGGTTCCTACGTGGACTTCCCTCCTGTGTGTATTTTCTGCGGTACGGTCCCCTTACGAGTGGACCCGCGTCTCCCTTGGTCAGTTCCCACTGCCCCCGGTCACCGTATCTGTAGCAACTCCTCCTTCCAAAGAGGCTGGATCTACCACCCAGCCACTTCCCACATGTGACCTAAAAGCCCATGTTGTGTATTCACCACTCTTACCTCCCCCTCTCTGAGCAGGTGTGGTCTCCGCAGGGTCTTTTCCCCCCGAAAGAATAGGAAACTGGGTAAGACCCCCTTCCCCGATGTGTGTAAGGGCCCCATCCATTGACTCATAGAGGCCCAGCTAGGCTCATTCCATTCCCAGGTTGGCAACCGTCACCTTGTTCCCCTGTCTAGGGTAACTATAAGGATTCCGACGACTTTGTGGTGCATTGGGGAGGGGTATGTGCAGTCTGATACAGCTGGTCATCTCTATTGGTCATAGAGAGACTCCTAGTGTCGCTTCTTCAACACAACGTCTCGTTCCCTCCATCAGGAAATGGAGGTTACATCCGTAACATAGATGTTTCTTGCATTCCTTTAATCAATCATGTTTCTCTCTTGTCGATTTTGCAAAATCTGCAAAATAAGCAATGACCTTCATCAGCATTGCCATTATGCTCAATAGTTGATGCTGAATCTGTTGATTCACCCATCCAAATTGAGTCCTGGGCTCGAGGCCTCCGGAGGGGCTTCAGCTTGAGCACGTAAGTGTCTTTTAATTTCTCCAGAGCATAAGGATTTTGAATTCTTTGACATATTGTCTTCCTAGAGCAGTTAGGGTGAATTGAATCTCACCGGTTTATGACATAAAAAGTATTAAACTAACAAAGTGCACAGAGCTTGCCGTTCACATGTCCGAACCTCACATGGCATTTTGTGACACTTCTGGTTAGGAGTATATTAATGTAATTACTACTTAAATGTTCCTGAAAATTACACATTTAAATAGAAATTGGTCACATCTGTGCAAAGAAGTGAAAGAAATGCCACATAATAGGGCCTTTTCCACTGGCTGTACTAAAGCCGTTTTAGGTACTTTTCCCGGGGACTAGTGCTTTTCGACACTTTTGCACCTATGGAACTATAGTTCCTTGAAGCCATTTTAGGTGACATTTTTAGCTCCAACTCTGAGGTAAATATTTTTGGGGTGTATAGGGACTGTGGGAGGTGCTGCAGCGTGTTATTGGTCAAAAACCTGCATGGAGAAAGGAGAGGAGCTAAAGGTGTAAGTAATTTGACACTTATATTCCTGGCCTCGCTCTGCCCAGGTGCCGCTTGGCCCTGCTCACCACACTGGTTTACACAACCAAACACAGCCAACCCTTCCCATGAGATGTTGTAATAATAGTATGAGATGGTGAAATCATCAAATATCTTATAAGTTGGGTCTTACAAAAATGTACAACCTTTACAAGATTTTAATAGGAAAATAACTTTTGTGTTGCATGGAATAAAGAAAATATTGAGATGAGGGAAGTGGTTTACAGGTGTGTCCCTTTCTTAAAATAAAGTGTTGGACAGGAGGCAAGCTTGATGCCCTGCAGTCATGGATGAAGTTAACTTTTTGTCTCACCGGCCACTATAGCTAGTAGTCACTAGCCATTAAAACATTTTCACTATCCAAAATCTCCCACCTAGCAAAAAGTGATAAAGCTAACTGGAGACTATATCTGCATGCATTTGTTTGGGCCTTTTATCTGAACGAGAATGATACTACTTTAACAGGACACAAGACTAATGATTTAGAGTAAATCATCTTTAGAATGTTTGAAGGCAAACATGAACCATCAGAACAGGAGTAGGATTGAACAGGTCAATAATTTGTCCATAATTCATGGAAGTTTTAATCCCTTCATTAAATTGTAAAAATTTCTACCATTGTTTAACAGTGCCATTTGTAATAATAAGGCCATATCCACATGTAAGACCAAGGATGATGAGCATTTAAAAAACTGATCATATGCATTATTTGTTTCCTCTTTACCTTGTCAGTGCTTTTTATAATGTTGTGGCTGTCTAGCAGTTTGAGAGGTTTGATTTCCTCTTTATAGAGCTTTATACTAAACAGCTCTCTGTAGAATTCAAGTGGGTCACATAGGTTTTGTTTTCTCCACCGGCCGGCGTGATATCAAGTAAAGCCTGACTGAATCAAGCAAGTTTCACTCTACACTGTCCCAGAGCTTTGGCAATCTTATCTCTTTTGCACACTAATGTGCACTGTGGCAGTCACCAGAAAGCACACCACTACAATCGCCCAACATAGATGCGTGTGTTAGGTATGAGAGGCATAAATACAATTAATTTTTTTTGGCAGCAGCTGTGAATCGCCAAACATTCATAGAATTTTCCTTGGAAAACAAAAAAAAAACAGAAAATGTCACCCGCTAAAGTGACTAGTAAGAGCGATATTTTTTTTTTTTTTACCTGTCACTGCTGATTTTTACCAGATCTATATGGGAATACAAGTCATATCTTTTTGTACAAGTCAAGACATAAAATTTTTCACAATTTCATAATTTAAAAATGTCATATAAAAAGTTGTCATGAGACTGTTGAAGAAAACTATTTGTATAATAAAATGATCTTATTAAGCAATTTTGCTAACAAGGTCATATAATAAATACAAGTTATAAATTTAGAGTTATTAGAATAATTAGAATATATGTAGAATATATAAAAAAAATACTGAAATTACTATAAAAACAGCTGAATCTTAACTAAGAAAGCAGTTCACTACCCTTTACTGTATGTAATGCATGTGTGTTTGATGTCAGATACTCGCGTGAGAGGATGGCTGCTACTGGATTCTTACACACCAACCTTCTTCCTCACCCTTGTCTACCTCATTATAGTCTACCTGGGACCAAAGTACATGAGAAACAGACCAGCATATTCACTCAAAAACGTCTTACTGCTCTACAACTTCTCTGTCACCATGTTGTCATTCTATATGCTGGTTGAGGTAAGAGAGCAAACATTAGCATCTATGTTTGTGTCTCTCAGTAGTAACGCAAGTGCTCATATGTTGATATGTTGATGTCCAGTGTTCTTAAAGCAGTTTGTACCTGATGTATGTTGTGTGTCTGCATGTGTGTGTTTGATAGCTGATATCAACAGTGTGGTCTGCAGGTTATCGTCTACAGTGTCAGGGATTACATGAAGCGGGTGACGCAGATATCAGGGTAAGAAATTGCATTTACTATAACATAATTCTTTTCTACTGCTCAGACAGTTCTTGTTGAGATATAGGAAGAAAACTAGAGTGAGACAATTAGGCTTTTCGTGGAATATCATACAGTACTACCATACTACTTCTATTTCAAAAGTGTGCAGTAAACTGTATGTACTTTATGTGCAATATGCTAATTGTCTGTATGCTTGAAATACACAGACAGTCTACTGAAATTTGCGAAATGTGCAGTACACTGTGTAGAATATTTTAGAATTTCATTTAGTCATGTTTATTCATTTAGCCACAGGTACTTTTATCCAAATTGACTTACAAATAAGAATAATTAATAGATTAATCAAAAGGAAAAAATGCAAGTAGCGCAACCATACCTTCTGTGTCCAGTATGATCCAGAAATAAACTGGAAGTAATATAAGCTGTGATTATTTGGAGGATTATAATACCTGGAGTTCTCCATACATCTCAATAGTGCACAACAGAGTTAATAGAGTTAACAGAGTTAACAGTTAATCGATAGTACAGTATATGCTTCTGTGAAAGCAATCAGTCTGCATTATTTCAAAATGCTAAGGTGTTGGGGAGGGGGGGGGGGGGGGGTCATGTCAAACAAAGGCTTCATTCACACGGCACTCTCAAACATATTTGTGATTCACCTGAAAGCACACCACTACATTCGCCCCACATAGATACGTGTGTTAGGTATGAGAGGCATAATTACAATTAAATTTGTTTGACAGCAGCTGTGAATCGCCAAACATTCATAAAATTTTCCTTGCAGAAAAAAAAATGAAAATGTCACCAGCCAAAGTAACTAGTAAGAGTGATGTTTTTACCTGCCACTGCTGATTTTTACCAGATCTACATGGGAATACAAGTCATATCTTTTTGTACAAGCCAAGTCATAAAATTTCTCACAATTTCATAATTTAAAAATGTCATATGTGTTGTCATGAGACTGTTGAACAAAACTATTTGTATATAATAAAATGATCTTATGATCTATAAAGGCATGTCATCTCACTTAAAATGGGATTAAGTATTTTGCTAACAAGGTCAAATAATAAATTAAAGTTATACATTTAGTTATTAGAATAATTAGAATATATATTAAAAAAAAATTAAAATTACTATATAAAAAAGCTGAATCTTAACTCAGAAAGCAGTTCACTACCCTTTACTTATTGTATCTGCTGCTGTGTGAATGTGGCCATAGTGCAGCAAATGAGCTCTGCAGCAACCACAAGTCAATCTCCCTACACTCTCAAACATATTTGTAGATATCTGAATATTTGTCAATTAAATTAAAATCTATTGTTTCTATACTTATCAACAACATAAATCAATAGTTTTATATTTTCTGTAGTTTCATTAGATTATGTCATTCACAGTGTGTCACGATTCACTGTTGTCTGGCCTGTGTTTCTCCCCTGTCATCTGGTCCCGGACTACACTTCCCATAATTCCCTGCTTGGATCACCTCCAGCTGTTCCACATTGTTCCTCACCTGTGTTTTATTTTCTCATTAGTGTTTGTGTATATCATGCCCTTATTTCTGTTCAGTCTTGGTCAGTTGTTGAATCTAATCCTGTCTTGTTCTAAGCCCTGCTCTTGCTTCCCTGTGTTTTTGTTTTTCTTTATATTCTGAGTTATCTTGTACATATTTTGTTTTTTCATTAAAAGCTGCAGTTAGATCCTCATTCCTCGTCTGCCTCGTTACAGAACAACTGACCAATAATGGATCTAGCAGCCGTAAGAATTCTCCTCAGGCAAGGGGACCGTCCATTTGAGGATCACGTTCGTGAGTTCCTAGAGCTGGCAAATGTAGTGGACTACATAATTTTCCTTGGTGGTTTTCTTCAGGGCGGGTCTCAGTAGTTCACTACAGGAGTTATTGCCTCCAACGTATCCTCACTGGATGCTCCTTGAGTTCGTGGAGGAGACTCTGCGAGTTAGCGGCTCGCCGTTCACTGTAGGTGTAGTGGAAGAGGACTTTACATCTCCTCCCACAGTGGTCATCCCCCAGCCTTCCATGGCTCGTCCCTCTACGCCTGCCACAGTCAACAAGCCAACGCCCACGCCTGCTACGGCCAACGAGCCAACGCCCACGTCCGTCCCAGAGCCAGCGTTGCCAGCTTCGTCCGTCTCAGAGCCAACAGAGTCCGTCCGGAGGAGGAGGAGAAGAAGAAGGGCTTCTGTTTCCCAGTCTCCGCCCTCCACGGCTCCGCCTCCCGAGTCTTCCTGGACTCCGCCTCCCGAGTCTTCCTGGACTCCACCTCCCGAGTCTTCCAGGGCTCTGTCTCCTAGGGCTCCGCCTCCCGAGCCATCCATGGCTTCGCCTCACGAGCCATCCATGGCTTCGCCTCACGAGCCATCCACGGCTTCGCCTTCCATGGCACCACCTCCAGAGCATTCCACGGCTTCGCCTTCCATGGCTCCGCCTCCACAGCCTTCCACTGTTCCGCCTCCTGAACCTTCCACGGCTTCGCCTTCCACGGCTCTGCCTCCTGAGCCTTTCACAGCTTCGCCTTCCACGGCACCGCCTCCTGAGCCTTTCACGGCACTGCCTCCTGAGCCTTCCACGGCTTCGCCTTTCACGGCTCCGCCTCCAGAGCTTTCCGCTCCTCCGTCTACTGAGCCTTCCACGACTGCATCCTCCACGGCTCCATCACCTGAGTCTTCCACGGATCCACCTTCCACGGCTCTGCCCACAAGGTCCTCCATGACTCCGCCTTCCATGGCTCCACAGCCAGAGTCTGTTCCATGCCATGGCTCAGCCCAACCTCAGTCTGCTCCGGACCCTGTCCTCTGGCCTTCTCCCTGGCCTCCTGACCCAGTCCCTGTCCTGTGGCCGCCTCCCAGGCCTCGTGACCTAGTCCCCGTCCTGTGACCGCCTCCCAGGCCTCCTGACCCAGTCCCCATCCTGTGGCCGCCTCCCAGGCCTCCTGACCCAGTCCCCATCCTGTGGCCACCTCCCATGCCTCTTGATCCTGGCCATCCGCCTGATCTACTCTGGTCCCCTTAGTCTCCTGGCCGCCTGCCTGATCTGCTCCCGGACCTTGCCATGTTCCTCTCATCCCCTTGCCTCTTGTGCCCCCTTGGACTGCCTGTTTGCCCCTTGTGCCCCCTTGGACTGCCTGTTTGCCCCTTGTTTTCCCCTTCACTCCATGGACAATTTGTTTCTGTGCTTTTTTGGAGCATCTACAATCCGCTCCTTAGAAGGGGGGCTATGTCACGATTCACTGTTGTCTGGCCTGTGTTTCTCCCCTGTCATCTGGAACTACACTTCCCATAATTCCCTGCTCGGATCACCTCCAGCTGTTCCCCATTGTTCCTCACCTGTGTTTTATTTTCTCATTAGTATTTGTGTATATCATGCCCTGATTTCTGTTCAGTCTTGGTCAGTTGTTGAATGTATTCCTGTCTTGTTCTAAGACCTGCTCTTGGTTCCCTGTGTTTTTGTTTTTCTTTATATTCCGAGTTATCTTGATCATCTTTTGTTTTTTCATTAAAAGCTGCAGTTAGATCCTCATTCCTTGTCTGCCTCGTTACACAGTGCTTCATGGGATTGTAGTTAATTCCCTCGTTAAAGATGTTAAAGTGATAGTTTACCCAAAAATGGAAATTCTCTCATCATATACTCATGCTCATGCCAGCCCAGATGTTTATGACTTACTTTCTTCTGCAGAACACAAATTAAGATTCTTAGAAGAATATTTCAGCTCTGTAAAAGGTACTCACAAAGCAAGTGAATGGTAAACAGATCTCAGAGGGTCCAAAAAGTACATAAAGCCAGCATAAAAGTAATCCACAAGACTCCAGTGGTTAAATCCATGTCTTCAGAATCAATATAATAGATCTATACATATAAAGTATAAGTCCTTTTTAACAACCAGTAGGAGGCTGATAGTGAAAATTAAGGTTACTTCCACATCACAATAAGGAAGTGAAAGTGTAGATTTACAGAAAAAAAAAAAAAAACTTAAATATTGATTGGTTTCTCAGTCACACCTATCATATAAATTCAGAATGTATGGATTTAACCACTGGAGTCTTACAGATTACTTTTATGCTGCCTTTATGTCCTTTTTTTGAACTTCTTAGTTCTTGTCACATTTACTTGCATTGTGAGGACCTACAGAGCTGAAAGTATAATAAAATAAAATCGTTTGTGTTCAACAAAAGAAAGAAAGTCACATCTGGGATGGCATGAGGGTAAGTAAATGATAAGAGAATTTTCATTTTAGGGTAAAATATCCCTTTAAATACACAGTCTTCTTGTCCAATTTTCAAATACTTTTTTGTTTTAAATTACATTTTGTAATGTTGTGATTCTCCTCGTAGCATGCTGGTTTGGTGCATGGCTTACAACTCTTTGATTAAGTATATTATGAAATCATTATGGAAGAAATAAATGGGATAAACACTTCTGCAGCTAAAAAAGCTGAATAAGTGGGTAAGTACTGTTACTGTCACAATTTTTATTTGTATTTCCTGAGCCATAAATGTCATGTGACTAAGTACCCTGGCACTGCAGGAAAATGACATCCTGACATGCTGACAATGCTGGATGGCACCACAAGAACACACACATTCCCAAATCCATCACTAGTGTCTACTCTGAGCAGTGACGTTAAAAGCAGCAAATGGAAAAAAAACGGAATAAGTCTATTTCATGCTTTTAAGAGTCCTCAAAATATTAGCAATTGTGAAACATCTACTGTAATAAAGCAATTATTTGTGTTCCCTATCAAAAGCTACACTTTGATGCTGCGCTGATTTAGCGCTTTGGGAACGTCTTTAGGAGTGACCAGTTGTGAATATGTGTGCAACACATCAATGAAATTGACTAGAATTTATAGCCTCTGCCGGAGACATCATCAGGATGGTATAAACACCGGTACCATGGGCTATAAATAGATGCGCCACAGGTGCATCGTGAGGTCTTTTGTCTTCAGACCATTCTGTGTGTGTTGTGCTTCTCAACGCTGTCAAAGTTAGAAAAAGGAGTTTGAATTTGTTAGGCAGTGTGGAGAAAACCTTTCTCTTTCAAAAAAATGGATAATAAACAAAGCAAGTAGTGTGTGTTCCCATGTTTACGCTCTATGGCTGAAACGGACACCAGTTTTGTTTTGTGTGTTTGGGGGAAGAGCATGCTGCTCTTGCTCAGGGGCAGGGCGGGAGCGAGCATTGCGATCTGTTTTCAGTCAAAATGCTTCGCACTCGTCTCGCTTACTTCCGAGAGCCAGCACCGACCCTTCCATCTCGTATGGATCTGGCCGAGGAGTGAGAGACATGTCTGTCCCTATCACCAGAAGCGCGCTCCGGCACCTCTTCAGTTCATGAGGGGGATGCTGAATCTCTTGAGTCTGCGGACTTCGAGCTACCCACCTCTGAGCGTTCCTCGCACGATAATAAAGCGGCTGAGGAATTACTCGAGGTGGTTACTCTGGCGGTGGCCAGACTACAGTTAGACTGGCCACGCGAACAAGAGACCCCCAAACGCTCCAAACTGGAGGGCAAATTTCTGTCTGGTGGCCAAGGGAAGGGAATGCTAAATCAGTCCCTTCCTTTCTTTGATGACCTCCATGACAAGCTTTCTCATTCATGGCAGAAACCTTATACTTCCCGTGTCTTCGTGCCTTCGACGTCGACATATTCGAATATTGTGGGTGCTGAGGCACGGGGGTATTCCATGATGCCACAGGTAGAAGAGACACTTGCGGGTTATCTCTCGCCTGGCTCGGCATCGTCTCTAAAGAGACCTACTCTCCCCACAAAGCTGTGTAGGACCACCTCTATGCTTGTGGGGAAAGCTTATCAGGCACACTATGGCAGTGCTGCAGGCGTACCAGGTTGACCTGACCTGAAGTACGGTCGACGAAAAGGCTTTCTCAGAGCTTCGTCGAGCCACGGATCTGTCTCTCTGGGTGACCAAAGAGACGGCTCGCGCCATTGGCCGGTCTATGGCTGCTTTGGTCAGCATGGAGAGACACTTATGGCTGAACCTTTCGGGCATCAGAGACAAGGACAAATTGTTCCTACTTGATGCCCCGATTTCACCTTCTGGCTTGTTTGGTGACTCAATGAACACAGTCATCACCCGGCCCGCCCCGTTCCTTCTAGAAGGGAGGCTCAAAAACAGAGCATGGTGAATCGTGCTCCTCCTCGTAGAGACTGGGGACCGGCTCGTCGCCCTCAACAGCCCCCAAAGCAGGAAGAGAAAGTACTGACGGTCTTGTGCCCAGCCTTGTGGGGGTAGTGCCATTCTCCATTCCCACCGCCTCTGGTGTTTCGGGAGTTAGCGGTTTCCAGCAAAATGTTGGGTGTTTCGTTACTTCCTGCCATAGTCCAGGACATGGAACTCTCAACATCCCCTCAAAAGGAAGTGTCAATATTGATACCTATCTAAGAGAACCTGTGGCAGTGTGGAAGCTAAGGTCAAAGGGGCCATAGATCATGTTCCCCTTCCAGAGAGAGAGTCAGGTTACTACAGCAGATACTTCCTGGTTCCCATGAAAGATGGGGGGATTGCGTCTGATTTTTGACCTTCGAGGCTTGAATCGCTTAGTCAAGGCGTTCAAGATGCTAACATCAAGCCGGTCACGTCTCAAATACAACATCGTGATTGGTTGGTCACGATCGATCTCATAGATACATACTTCAATATAGAAATTCTGCCACTTTCAGGGGCGAAGCTTTCCAATATCGGGTTCTTCCATTCAGCCTAGCCTTATCACCCCGCACATTCACGAAGTGCACAGATGCAGTGCTGGCTTATTTGCAACTCCAGCGCATTTGCATTCTGAATTATATAGACGAATGGCTGATACTAGCACAGTCACAAGAACTGGCATTATAGCACAGGTATATCGTCTTAGCTCATCTGGTTTCTCTGGGTATGAGACTCAACGTCAGGAAAGGCGTTCTCTCTCCCACTCAGGAAACTATGGGGATCGTGTGGAATTCAATCATGATGTGGGCACAATTGTCTCCCGCTCGAATCGAGACCATTCAGAACACCCTGAGCAAAGTCAGGCTAGGCCAAGGTTGCACTATTCGTCAGTATCAACGAATACTTGGTCTCATGGCATCTGCTTCCTCTGTGATTCCTTTGGGCCTTTTTCACATGAGACCATTTTAGTTGTGGCTCAAAGCCAGGGGATTTCACCCAAGAGCCAGTCATCTAAGGCAGATAAGGGTTACGCACCATGCGCTTTGTACCCTTTCTATGTGGTTCAGACACCGATCCCTCACTTTGGGTCCCACTCTAGGTGTGTCTTGCCGTCGCAAGTTGCTAATGACAGACACCTCCCTGACGGGCTGGGGAGTGGTCTTAAGTGGTCATCCAGCTCAAGGGGAATGGGAGGGTCATCAGCTCGATTGGCACATCAACTGTCTTGAGATATTTCCTCCAGTATTTGAGAGGCTGCCATGTCCTGGTGCGGGTGAACACCACAGCAGTAGTCTCTTACATAAACCATCAACAAGGTCTACGTTCACGCCAGCTAAACAGACTGGCACGGCGGATTCTCCTTTGGGCCTAGGGCAAGCTCCTGTCAATCAGAGCAGTTTATATCCCTGGATGCTTGAATGTGGGAGCAGATTTACTGTCCAGACAGAAAATACCAACGGGGGAGCGGAAAATAGACCCCGAGGAAGTGAAACAAATCTGGTTGAGATTTTACAGAGCAGAAGTGGACCTCTTCGTCTCCCAACAGACAGCGCAATGTCCCCTCTACTTCTCTCTGAGTCACCCAGCCCCCCTGGGTCTGGACACGATGGCACATACATGGCCCAGAATGCGCCTGTATTTGTTTCCTCCGGTTTCTCTGCTCCAGGGAGTTCGCCAGCAAGGGTCCTGCCTCTTACTGATAGCGCCGCTAAGTGATAATGTATCTGAAACCTCCATTACGTTATGTTTGATATACTTGTAGATATGTGTGCATGTGGGGCAGAGAATCTGCTGCCCTCCCAACTCCACAGTGCCCCTCCTTTTTTCTAATAGAAATCAGTGGTTAAATATGGTATTGCAACAAGCCCTTATTGAGACGCATTGGGGCAGAAATTAATCTGCCCATAAATGTAGAGCCAAAGCAAAGTTAACTCTAGTGTTAGTGGGCACCAGCAGTGTGACAGATTGCGAACACGGTGAGGTTTCCCATATTTCCTTTTTCATTCTTATTTTGCAAGGCAAGATAATAAAACTATGTCCAGAATAGCATACAACCATACTACTTGTAACATTTTTACTTTGTGCTATATGGGTACTTTGAGCAGCATGATAATTGTCTGTTCACTTGGAATACGCAGATTATATTTGCAAAATGTGCAGTACACTGAAAGGAATACTGGACCCCACATTGCAATGCACTCAACAACACAACTTTCCATTTCCAGTGTTACGAATGAACTGAAAGTAATATCAGCTGCAGTTTTCTTCTTGATTTTTTGGTAATACCATGGGGTCAAGGTTTGGCTGGTTAGGGTCGGCAGTTCACCTACACAGGGCACAGGTACACAGGGCTGGATTGATAATCTGGCATACCAGGCATTTTCACGTTGGGCCGACGCACTTTGGGGCCGATCTGGGCCAGACTGGCCATTGGGAGAACTGGGACTATGGGCCACAAAAAAGCACGCTGTGATTTGCTGAAGGGGGCAGCGATATGCAGAAAAGGACAGTGATTCCCCCCCCCTCCCCTCTCACTCTCTCAACAATGTTTGTTTATTGACAGCCATTCAAAAGCAGCAATGTATCCTGAGGAAATAAACGTTTTGGCAAAAATGTAATTAAAATATTGTTTTTGGAGGGCATTTAACAGCGTGAAATAGACAGGAATTTTAATATTATGTGATCCGTTTTGTGGTGCAGGTAACTGGCTAAAAATGTCCATGAACAAAGTTGTCAGCATGCTGGTTGTGTACTTCCGGGGCTGTAGATGATTTTTCTTAGATCATAACTGGATGCCACTCACTAAATTAAACATGCACTGTAAAGTGGTCATGTGACAATATAACAATGTACTGTTTGAAATATTTAGCACTGAATGCATACTGTTTCACATACTACTTAAAAAAAATAATAGGCAGTTTACGGTGTATTCAGCACACCTAGTATGCTATTCTAAATATAGCTAAAGTAGTAGGTACAGAATGTGAGAATTTCAAGGGCTGTTTCCTTGCCTGAATATCTTACACACTATAATTATGAATTAAAACAAAAATAAATGAGCATGCGTAAAATCATCAGTATGATACATTCCATGGCTGTGATCAGTGCTGTTTGTTAGTGCACAATGACTTGGTGTTGTCACTAAATTCATACCACAACTTAAAAGTAACCACAATTAAACATGAAACAGTAGTTTATGATCACATGATATACATTGAAACTACTGTGGGCATTAAGTAACTGTGATATTATAACTAATTTTGACATTAAATTTGTACAATTGACAGGTAGCAAAAGTCCTGTGGTGGTACTATTTCTCCAAGCTGATTGAATTCCTGGACACTATCTTCATAGTTCTGAGGAAGAAAAACAGCCAGATCAGTTTCCTGCATGTGTATCATCATGCCTCTATGTTCAACATCTGGTGGTGTGTGCTCAACTGGATACCCTGTGGACAGAGTAAGTCCATCTATTCTAAGCACATACAGCAGGGAAAAGGCCATTAACATTACTGCCGTAAGGAATTGTGTTTCACAGCAGAATGTCAGTTTTAAGATGACGTTTACTGCCAGTGCAGTAATGTTACATCAGACAATGACTACTACAAATTCTAATAGTGTAGATGACATTACATTTAGTAGTACAGATTTACATTACAGGGTTTGAAATTAACACCCACCAGTTCAAACGTGGAGACTTCAATACACTTGCAATTTGAAGGGTGATGATTAATAATTACATTCAATTACTAGGCAAGCCATCTCTATCAGACAGACAACACTGGTGGCTGCAACCTGAAAAAAAGATTGATCTAATACTTGATTTGCACAGCATCTGAACAGATTTGTCTTAAATGTACATGACCATCACAAGGCAATAAGATTTAAAATCACAGATTTTAAAAGTGCTGATATTTGACCCATATATAAAATATATACTTTTCCTGTCAAAATGCATTTAGATTCTTCTTGGGAAAGAAAGCACAATAATGTTTAATAAAATAATATGAATATTACTAATCAGTCAAATGCAATAACAGATTTTATTGATGGTTTACTTGGTTGCTCTTGATCTTAATCAACACCCCATTAAAAACCTAGCTGTGAAGCCTAGTAGCAGCAAGTGAAAATTGTGCATCAACACTCTACTGCTTTTCCTTCAATGAACTTTGGAAGGTGAATATTTATTATTGGATTTTTATGATGACAGTTTGAGGAAGGTGGTTTCAACTGAAATATTTACATCTTAAAAATACAACAATGTTAAATTGCTGCTGCAGCAAAAAAAAATGCAAGCACTGTTAATGCAATGTGTTTATATTTCAATCAGTGCAATTCAGGATGCTTTTTTTTTTTTTTGTAATTTAGACACTTCCATATCATCCACTTTTCTACAGCCATCGTGAAGCCATGTTCACATGATTCACATCAGTGTTCAACACTCTGCTTAAAAGAATAGTGAACCCAAAAATGAAAATTCTTTCATCATTTACTCACCTACAAGCTATCCCAGATCTCTGTTTGTGTTCTGCTGAATAAAGTCTTTATACTAGAATTTGGTGTTTTAAAGCACCAAAAAGCACATATAGCCATCATAAAAGTAATCCATACAACTGCAGTGAATTAATTGATGTCTTCTGAAGCAAAACGCTAGGTGTGTAAGAAATAGATCAACATTTAAAACTTTTTTTTTTTTTATTAAACTTTTTGCTTCTGGCCAGCTGTGGTATGAACAGTCATGAGAGTGGAGTTCAAGCTGCCTCTCACGTTACGTAAGCATGTTGGCATGTTGATATTGTCGGATCCCTCGGCTGGTCTGAAATCGGCAGGGGAAAAATGTCCACTGCACACCCTCAACATTTTGAGTGACTCAGGATCAGGATCATAGATAGGGAATCTGTGAAAGGTTTGTTTTTCCTCTTGCGATGATACCCACAGATAATGTTTTTCTGTAGTTTTAGGTATCCAGAAGAAGGACACACAAGCCCAATTTTGAAAAAGAGATACAAATACAAATCTATAGCAAAACCAATTCAGCTTGTGTATAACATTCCTCCTCCTCTGTTGTAAACAACACTGTACTTCCATATTTTTTTGTATTTCACACGTCAGTTCTCACCTGAACTTGCCAACACATTTACATTTTGCGAAAGGCAGCTTGAACTCCACCTTCATGACTGTGCGCGGAAGCTTGCTGGAAGCTAACATTTAAAAAAAAAAAAAAAGTTTAAATATGAATATATTTCTTGCACACACGTAGCATTTAGTTTCAGAAGACATTAATTAATCCACTGGAGTCATATGGATTACTTTTCTAATGGCAATATGTGCTTTTTTGGAGGTTAAAAATTTTGGCACCCTTTCACTTGCATTGTATGCACCAACAGAGCTGAAATATTCTTCCAAAAATCTTTGTTTGTGTTCTGCTGAAGAAAGAAAGTCATACACATCTGGGATGGCATGAGGGTGAGTAAATTGTGAGAGAATTTTTATTTTTGGGTGAATTATTCCTTTATTATCATTGGTGCTTTGAAGTTTGATTTTCACATGAGGAGTTCGGAATGGCATACTACCCATACTATTATTGCTTCTGCAATATTTAAGTGTTTGTGGTGTATACATCAGTGTAATGACACATTGCAAAGGTAAACAACCAGCATTTAGAACTCACAAGTAGCAGAACAAAATGTCAGAAATGAATGTAAAACATAAAAAAATGAACACATTAAACATTTCAAATTAATTGCATGCGTTAATGTGTTTATTTAATTGGCTCTATTGTAAATCTATACTGTGACTTTTTTCATCTACTAACCTAAACAAAATTAGACATTTTTATTTAGCATAAGTTAAAAATATTAATATATATATATTAATATTAAACATAAAAATATTGTAAATGATATTGTCTTCATAATAATTTGAGTGAGTAAAAAATAAATAAGGCAGATGCAATTTGCAACCTGGTGCAAATATTGATTTATGCTATTTACACCACCGTGCAAATAGTGGCAGATATTCTCACCCCATCCCTGGTGCAAATAATGGTAGATACTAATTGCACCCTGGTGCAAATAGTGTCAGATACTATTTGCACCCATATTTAAATGCTAACATACAGTATGAGCATCACTGCACCATGATTATTGAGTTTATTCAGACTCCATCAACACCTAACCTTAACCTTACCTTAAAAAAAGTACAGTACAGAAACCATGGTTTTACCATGTTATTTTGTTGTATACGTACAGTAACCACAAAATTAATTATAGTTATTATATTAACAACATATTACTGTTCTAACACAATTGTTAATTGCATTAAAACTATGGTTTCATCTAAAAAACATGGTTACTACAGTATTATTAATACAGTGATGCAATCACACAAGCGATGCAAAGCCACGGGAATGAGTGTGATCGACAGACTCTGCCTCCAGATCAAACCCTTCTCTGCACTCCTCAACATTCACCGTGACCTAATCGTTGTGATGAAATCAATATTTAATATTTCTTTTAATTCTACTTAATATAATAGATAAAAATAAATATAGGAGTGGAAACAGGAAATCGGATGGGAAAAAGAGTGGGACAAAAGGTGGATTCTAATTGTTGCCACCAGGACAACACTACACAATCACACAATGTCTTTATACTCCACGCTACTACAGCAACACCTATTCTAGTCTGTGGTATATTCTTGTGGTTTCACCAAACTATTGGGGTGCAAATAGCCGTGCTGTGTTGCAGATGCTATTTACACCAAAAAATACATATGAATTTCATATGAGTCTCATGTGCTTCATTGCATGCAAGGAAATCTGACCTTTAGTTCTAGTTAATTGCTTTGAGTTACCATGCTCATTGTCACAAATTTGCATTACATTTGATTAGTGACCACATTGGTATAGAAATATTGAAAATGTAATACTTTTTCATTTTATGACATAATAATGTTTAGAATCAGGTTTAAATAAAGACAAAAAAGCAGGTTTTCAGTGTCTTTTTAAAACTACTGTATAAATATTGATGTAAGCAGGTGGCATGATGTTTAAGTGACATGAAGCAACATGTGTGTCCAGGTTTCTTTGGGCCAATGCTAAACAGTTTCATCCACATCCTCATGTATTCTTACTACGGTCTGTCTACCATCCCATCCATGAACAAATATCTGTGGTGGAAACGCTACCTCACACAGGCTCAGCTGGTAAGTGCACAAACTCTCTATACAACTACACTACCCGGTTACATTTCGCAACCTCATTGATAAAGTGACACTACGGGTCGATCTTGAGAGACCAAAAAAAGTTCTGTCTGTGGCAAGAGGGACACAATGTCTCGTTCCCTCCATCAGGGAACAGAGTTTACAATAGTAACCAGGACGTTCCCCTTCTGTCACTGACTCGATGTTGTGTCAATGAAGTGACACTAGAGGTCCCATATTCAAATGCCACAATGACTGAACTGGTCACGTGAACTGCCGATGCAGGTGTAGGAAAGCTACTATGAGCTTAGGAACAGATGCACTCGGGCTGCACGGAGCCTCCCCAGATGCCCCAAGATGTCGTGTGCTTCCTCATAATATTACTTACCTGCTCGCACCTGAAAGAACACGAGACGAGACCTCAACCCAGAGATTGTAAAACCTCACAAAGGTATTTGGTGTTGCCCAGCCCGCTGCCCTACATATGTCTGCTAGAGAGGTGCCGTTGGCCAGTGCCCATGAGGATGCCACAATCCTTGTGAAGTGTGCTCAAACCCACAAGGGGGCGGGCACTGACTGGAACTGGTAGGATAACGCTATGACATCCACGATCCAGTGGCAAGCCTCTGTTTGGAGACAGCTTTCCCTTTCCGCTGCCCACCAAAGCAGACAAAGAGCTGCTCAGAGTGTCTAAAGCTCTGTGTGCGATCCACATAGGTTCGCAAAGCGCGCACCAGACACAGCAGCGATAAGGCTGGGTCTGCCTCCTCCGGGGTCAGCGCTTGTAGGCTCACCACTTGATCCCTAAAAGGGGACGTGGGAACCTTGGGCACATAGCCCGGTCGGGGTCTCAGGAACATGTGACCGAACTTTAGGCACTCTTCGCTGACAGAGAATGCTTGCAGGTCCCCGACCCTCTTTATGGATGTGAGCGCGATCAGGATGGCAGACTTTGGAGAGACTGTCTTTAACTCAGCTGACTCGAGGGGCTCAAAGAGGGCTCTCCGTAGTCCTGAGAGGACCACGGAGAGGTCCCATGAGGGAAAGAGGGTTCTAGGAGGGTTCAGCCTCCTGGCGCCTCTCAGGAACCTGATGACCAGGATGTGCTTACCGAGGGACCCATCCAACTTCTCTTGTAGGAAGGCAAGCACTGACCTGACTGCGCAGCTCTGGGCGTCTTCATTCTGGGAAGAACACCACTTAGCAAAGATACGCCACTTCAGGGAGTAGAGCTGCCTTGTAGAATGGGCTCTGGCCAGAGTGATCGTGTTAACCACAGTGGGCAATAGACCAGATAGGTCCGCCACGTCCTGTCCAGGGACCAGACATGGAGATTCCAAATGTCTGGGCGTGGGTGCCAGAGGGTGCCCCGTCCCTGAGAAAGAAGGTCCATCCTCAGGGGAACTCGGTAGGTAGGAGCTATCGTGAGGAGTGTGAAGTCTGAGAACCATGTCTGAATGGGCCAGTACGGAGCTACAAGGGTGACCTGCTCCTCGTCCTCCCTGACCGTAGGCTCACTGGGAGAACGCATATTTGCACAGCCCTCGGGGCCAGCTTTGTGCCAGTGTGTCTGTGCCGAGGGGAGCTCCCGTCAAGGCATACCAGAGTGGGCAGTGGGAGGATTCTTGGGAGGTAAACAAGTCTACCTGCGCCCTCCCGAATCGACCCCAAATCAGCTGGACCGCCTGAGGGTGGAGTCTCCACTCTCCTCTGTGCGTTACCTGCCGTGACAGAGCATCTGCTGTGACATTGAGGTCACCTGGAATATGAGTGGCGTGCAGTGACCTGAGCCACCGTTGACTCCAGAGGAGGAGGTGGCGGGTGATTTGGGTTTATGTAGGTCATTGTTGCGGTGTTGTCTGTCTGGACCAAAACATGCTTGCCCTGAATCAATGGCAGTAGCCTCCGCAGGGCAAGCAGTACCGGCAGCAACTCGAGGCAGTCTGTAGAAAAGGGCTGACAAGGCAGCAGGCCTCAGCCGTTAGAGCCACACGGTGTGTGCCATGGCACCATGCGTGCCTCGGGACTCGGGTCCCTAGCCAGTGCTGTAGCGTTCTCATATGCATCAACCTGAGCGGCGTGACCGTTAAATGCCCCAGGAGCCTCTGAAAGTACTTCAGTGGGACCGACATTTGCCATCTGGATAAGTTCATGCAGTTCAGCACCGACTATACGTGCTCGTTCGTGACCCCGAGTCTAACTCTATGCCGAGAAAAGAGATGCTCTGAACCGGGGAGAGCTTACTCTTTTCCCAGCATAACCCTCGGTCGCCCCACTGTCGAGGGTAGTGAGGGCAGACGAGTCGAAGGATCGGGTCCTGGCAGTAAAATGTGCCCTCCACGACCACGCTAGCTCGTCATGCACCTCCGGGTTCCACTCAAGCCCGTCACTTGCGGCGGCCCGGGAAAGCATGGCAGTGAGTTCAGCATCCGTCTCAGACCGGGCTGCCACACCCAAAGGCAGCAGTTCGGTCGAGTCTTCAACATCCGACACCACTAGGACACCATCTGGGGCCAGATGGCTTTGCTGCTGGGTTTTTTTAGATCTTATGCCACAGAATTGGCTCCAATTTTGCTAGAAATTTATACAGAATCATTAAAGAATGGAAAACTTCCACCTACCATGACGCAAGCCCGGATCAGTCTGGTTCTTAAAAAAGACAATATCCAAGTGAGTGTGAGAGTTACATTCAGTGATCGACATCACATCCGGGTCTCGGGCCCTGGGAGAGGCATTAGGCTGGCACTGAGGTGAGCTGCCTGTCTCATCCCAGAGATGGACGGAGGCCAGTGAGTGCACTGCGGAGTGGATGGCCCGTGGTTAATTACCTGGCAGAACCGTACTCAGTGAATCCCATGAAATGTCTCCAGCCTCAGCCACATCGGCGCCATACCTGTAGGTAGGAGGGCCAAGAAGGGGGGAAGAGGCTCTCCCTCAGAAGGAGAGCTGTGCTTGTAAAGTGGTCATGGTCATGTTCATCTTTAAAAAGATGCATCTTTAAAAAGATGTTCCACGTCACTGTGCACACTTTTTTAGAGAAAATAAACTCTCTCAGAAGCGCAGTCGAAGCACAGAGGGGTGTAGTATACAGAGTCCAGAGTGGAGAGAGTCCGCTGGAAAGTGCCGTAGATCCAACAGCAACGCTCTGTGAGGGAAGGTGAATGAGTGAGCAGACGACTTAAGCTTGCTGTACTGCTACCGCTTGGCTCTGAAGAAGTAATCTGAATGAACTTGACTGCTGTCCTACCTTTTACACCCATATTTCGGGGGGAGTGGCATGCAAATTCAACTTGCCAATTCTTATTGGCCTTTTCTCAGATCTGAAAGTGTTTTGGGCTCTCAAGATCAACCGCTAGTGTCATTTCGACACAACGTCGAGTGAGTGACAGAAGGGGAACACTACAGTCCTCATTGTACCTTACCATTGTTCTATTTTTTTCTGTTCTATTCTATGTTACTGTATTGTGTTCTATCCTGTTCTTATGCTATTCCCAATTTCTTTTTGTATTCAGTTCTGTTCAGTTTGCTTGTATTATATTATTTTATTCTCATTATGTTCTGTTATGTTCTATTTCATTCTTTTCTATGTTGTCCTGTTCTATTAAATACTATTATATTATTTTCTATGGTGTTATATTAGATTTTGTTCAAGTCAGTTGGATTCCACATTTTAGTTGGTCTTAAAAGATAATTGTGTAAATGTTTTCTTCTTTGACTCTCAGGTTCAGTTTGTATTGACTATAACACACACAGTAAGTGCATGGGTTGTTCCTTGTGGTTTCCCACTGGGCTGTCTGAAATTTCAGACCTTCTACATGGTCACACTCGTCCTCCTATTTGTCAACTTCTACATGCAGGTGAGTAATGCACACTGTTATTTTACACCTACTTTATAAGAATTTAACTTGTGTCTTCTTAATATTTTCAAGCATTTTTATTATTCTATAAAGGGTTAACTATCTAAAAAGTGTAAAATAAAAAGGAGGAACAAATTAGAAAAATAAAAAAATAAATCTTCAGAATTTACTCAGATTTTTTTTGTTTCTTTTAGAACATAGTTCTTTCTGATGTACAGTATAAATATACAAGAGTCTTTATAAGGGCAATTTTCATTAAGGTTATAAGGGTCCAAACACTAAAGCTGCACAAGTACTATTATTTGTACTTACTAGTATTATTAGGTTGGCTTGAAAGAGCCAACCTACTGATCTACTATTAAGCTTATTAGGTCGGCTTGAAAGAGCCAACCTGGGAATGGACATGATGCCGAACAATGCTGTGCAATGCAGATGAAGGTCTTTGATGACTTTGAGGATCTTGTTGCAATACGTTGAAAAAATTGATAATAGATACTATGGATGTCCCCAGCAAGCAATGTCCTTTATAAAGTCAATGACTGAGTTATTTTTGTGGTTCTCATGTTGCAGCCAAGTGAGCCTGACTCACTGAACGTCCACTTGATTGTCCAAGGAAGCTGAGCACCTTTTTTGTTTCTTTGGAGTTTGGTTAATAAAGTTAGTTGGAGTTGGTTGGAGTTTGTTTTGTGGAGTATTTCTTGTAGGACATTGGAGTGATTAGGTTATTTGTTGCTGTCATGTAGCAGTTGAATGGGCCAGCTCACTGAACATTCATTTGACTGTCCAAGGAAACTTAAAAGCCTTTTTTAATTAAATTTTTATTTTATTTTGTGTGCTGGTTCCGCAAGAGGCTGGTGTTTCTTTTGTGGAGGAACACAATTTCAGGACAGTTATGTAGAAGAATCTACACATTCCTTGTGTTTATCCTGCCTATTGGCTGGAGTTTGTTTTATAGATGATATTTTGTTGTGTAATTCTGTTTTTCAAAATATGTATAGAAACACCAGACTTGAGCAATCCAACAGCAAAGTTGTCGTGGTGCTCACGTAGGTGTACATGGACTGTTTGCGTTTAGAGGGATGTACGCTGGTTGGCGATTTTGTGCGTGGGGTTAATGTGCACTTTTTTCTTTTTTCTGTTTGTTTGGTTCAGGGTTTGATTGTTGCACTATTGTGGAATATGGCCTTTATAATTTTATTTTTGGCACATTCATTTTTTTCTAATATGTCAAAATGTAAAATGTTAGGATGTGTAGATTGTCTCTCTCCACGTGGAATGTGAATGGGTTGGGGCAAACCATAAAAAGAAGGAAATTTATTTGTCTTCTTAAACGTAAGAAATATGATATAGTTTTTCTTCAAGAAACACTTTTTTCCCCGCAGGAAGCTGAAAAAATTGGGAAGATACAGGATGGACATGTTTTCTTTAGTGCTGGCTTAAGTAAGAGCAGGGGAGTCATTACACTGATAAGTAAGCATCAACAATTAAAATGTCTCAAACAGATTAAAGATAAATTAGAAATTCAGGTCTGAAATTTAAAAAGTCTGATTTTGGCTAATATTAATGCACCTAACGCTGATGATCAGGACTTTTTAATAGATCTTGAAGGGATGTTGCAAGCCGCTGGCACCCCTCATGATATAATATTGGGAGGAGACTTTAATTTACTGATGGACTAAGTTCTTAATCATAGTGAAGCAAAGTGTGTAAGCTCCCTAGAGCAACATTGACACTTCACAGGATGTGTAAAAATCTTGGTCTTACATATATTTGGAGACTTTTGAACCCATCTGGTAGGGACTATATATTTATTAATCAATCCATAAGATTCCATCTAGATTAGACTATTTTTTATATCTTAGTCCCTCAGTGAGTTTAGAGGTGTTGCCACATACTGAGAAAAATAAATCATATAGATGTCGCTTTAATGTATCTCTTTTGCAAAAAACAGAATTCCAACAAATGTTAAGGGCTGAAATCAATGTTTAAATGGAGACCGACTGGTCCTCACTATCCTCTGTGGGTGTGGCTTGGGATGCACTTAAGGCAGTTCTTAGGGGTCGGAATATACAGTATGCCTCATTCAACAAAAATCCAAAGCATTTGAACTTATGGAGTTGGAAGGGAATATTAAAAGTGCAGAGGCAGAGCTGAAGCACTGAATTTCATCTCATGGCTTTGACGACTTTCAGAATTGACCCAATTGAAATACAGGTATAATACATTTTAATTATATAATTTTGTTGCTGAAGGTGGAGTTTTGGCTATTCAGGGCAAGACAGTCATTAGAGGGACAAAGCAGGGAAGCTTTTGGCTAGATATATATAGCAGAAAGTGTCTTTATCTACCATTCCCTCAGTGAAATCTGCTGGTGGTGAAATTTTTAACTCAGCCATTGATATTAATAATTATTTTAAAGAATTATATCTTAACCTCTATAGTTTCACATCTTTGTCTACTGATGAAGATATTAGAAACTTTGTGGAACCATTAGAACTACCTAAACAGACAAATGAGCAAAAACATTTCTCAATATAAACTTGGAGGAGCTTGGCGAGGTAATTAATGCCTTGCCTACAGGCAAGGCTCTGGGGCCAGATGGCTTTGCAGCTGAGTTTTTTAGATCTTATGCCACAGAATTGGCTCCACTTTTGCTAGAAGTTTATACAGAATCATTAAAGAATGGAAACGTTTGGAAATGTATGAGTTTGGGAATAAGTTTATTGGATGGATTCATTTACTTTATAGACACCCAGTAGCGGCAGTACAAACAAATGGATATATTCCGAATATTTCACTCTGGATAGGGGCACCTGGCAGGGTTGCCCCTTTCACCATTATTGTTCTGTCTTGCCCTGGAACCATTAGCAGCCGCAATAAGAAAGGAGGATGATTTTCTAGGGGTGATGGTGGGAGGTGTGGTGCATAAGCTTTTGCTTTACGCAGATGATATTTTATTATTCATCTCCAAGATATATTCCTTGCCTCCACAGAATTATTCAATCCTTTTCTAAGTCCTCGAGATACAAAGTTAATTGGTCTAAATCTGAAGCTGTGGTTCTGACAGCATACTGCCTGATAATGACTTTTGAGCTGGGCACCTTTCAGTGGCCCAAACAGTGCATTAAGTATTTTAATTTTTTATTCCCCACAAATTTGTGTGATTTAGTTAATTAGAGTTAATTTTAACCCTTTAATAAAAAGGTTTTAGAGCGATGTGGTCAGGTGGGTATTTGCAGCTGCGCACCTGATCTGTACCATTTTTGGGAGTAGCATACACCACCCTAAAGCGGCAAACACTTTGGGAGGGTTGTTGAGAGCTTTTGGAATAGGTCATGAGGCATTAGTGTATTACTTCCTGCTAATTCAGAGTCTGAGGGACTGAGCTTTAACTTCTATCAAGAGTCTATGGTTGAAAGTTTTCAACTTGGTATTGGAGGAGGGAGTGTGAGCTAGGATTCTAAAAAACATCAAGTCTGTATCTAGAGAGGCAAGGGTGCGCAATTCAAGATTTTGCATTGATTTTATTGGACCCCCTCTAGATTGTATAGGCTTGATCTTAAAGTCACACCCACCTGCTGGCAATGCTAATCAGAGGATGGAGACACAACACATGTCTTTTGGTGTTGTATTAAGATCAAAGAATTTCCAGGATCCAAGAAAGCCAGTCCAATAATGCGTTATTGGCATACTATGGCAAGGGTCTCTCCCATGAAAACAATTGTTTTTTTCCAACTATGACAATACACTGAATTTTGTGGTATAATATCTTCAGAACAGAATGTGGTAGAGACTTGGGTATTGACTCTTTTCAGATAGGTTAGTAAGCAGCCAATAAGAATCACTCTGGTTAATGGCAAGCCATGTCCTAACAACAATTTACGGCACCCTTGCAACCGACCCTATAGACTTCCATTCAAAATGGCTCAGAAGGATATCTTCAAGAACAGAATGTCGTAGAGACTTGAGGATTGACTCTTTTCAGTCAGGTTAGTAAGCAGCCAATGAGAATGACTCAGATTACTGGCTAGCCATGCCCTATTAACCATTTAGAGCACCCTAGCAACTATCACTATTGACTTTCATTCAGTCAAACCCAAATACAAACAGCACATTACATGCCCCACCAGAGACAGGAATATACTGGATCACTGCTACACAACAATAAAGGATGCATATCTCTCTGTCCCACATGCAGCTTTGGGATTCTCTGATCACTGTGTGGTCCATCTTCTCCCGACCTTCAGGCAGAAATTAAAATCAACAAAGCCAGTAGTAAGGACTGTAAAGAGTGGGACCACTGAAGCAGAGCGGGAACTACAAGCCTGCTTTGACTGCACTGATTGGAGTGTTTTTGAAGCTGCAGCTACAGACCTGGATGAGCTCACAGATACTGTTACATCATACATCAGTTTCTGTGAGGACATGTGCATCCCTACTAGGACTTTTTTATCATTCAACAATGATAAACCATGGTTTACAGGAAAACTCAGACAGCTTCGCCATGCCAAAGTGTGGATGCTTACAGGGGTGGTGATAAAGTCTTGTATAATCAGGCCAGAAACACACTGAATAAGGAAATCAGAGTGGCTAAAAGAAGCTACTCTGAGAAGATGGGAAACAAGTTTTCAGCTAACAACCCTGCATCAGTGTGGAGTGGCCTGAAACAACTTACTAATTACAGGAATCCTACACCAACCCTGTGGTGGACCAACAACTGGCTGATGACCTGAATGTGTTTTACTATAGATTTGAAAGGCCCAATCTCACATCCTAAACCCACTCTGACCTTCACTACACACAAAAACCTCCTGCAACCCCCTCCATCTACTCAACCTGCACTCAAGATCTGTGAAGATGATGTGTGCCACATCTTTCGGAAGCAAAAGATGAGGAACGGCTTCAGGCCCAGATGTTGTCTCACCAGCGTACCTCCGATCTTGTGCTAACCAACTGGCCACCATCTTCACACAGACCTTCAATAGATCACTGGAGCAGTGTGAAGTCCCATGCTGCTTCAAACGCAGCACTGGTGCCCCCCAGGGATGTGTGCTCTCCCCACAACTCTTCTCCCTTTTTGGAGCTCAGAAGTGAAGACCAGGAGACTCAGAGTACGTCTTCAGCAGAATTCTTTATTGAGAATGTGCTGCGTGGCACTGCAGTCATCAAGTCTAACTAAGTGAGACTTGCATTGTAGTTTTATAGACATTTTGGTGGGCAGTCCTTCAAGTGAAGACAAAGTACTCAGTTAATGACTGTTAACAAAGGAATGCTTTGGAAGTAAGCAGTTGTAGGAACCCTTCCCAAACCCTGTAGATTCACCAGTCCTTAATCCAATCAGCAGAACTATATCATTCAGACTACTTCATTATCATAGAGATAAAAGCAGGTCCACACCTAAGCCATGCTATTTGCATTTGACTCAGACAATGATTAAATCATGAACAATGGTCTTCAATTCAGTGGCTGGGACAGAGGCACCAAGAGCCAACACATACCAAACGTGATAACTTCAGTAAGCCATTCTTGTTTGACTCACAAAAAGGTGAACAGGATCTGGCAGGATCTACCAAGTCTGATACACATATAATAAAAAATATATTCTTAAACTCATTCTTAAATTTATATTCCCACAGTTCCCACTTTGAGAGTTCTAATAACTCTCACACAATTAAATTTAAGCTATACACAACAACCTATATACAAAATGTGTTTGGTATGAGTAGTAATCATAAGGCCAGTATACTTAATCTTGTGACTTCGAACAGGCACAGGCACATTTCAATTTATCTTCGTGTATTACCCATTAATAATGTAAAATAAACTATGGGTAATAGTTCATGGTTGTTACTGAAGCCATGGCTATTTCTTTGTGATATGGGGTAGTAACTCACCATATGAAACACTTGATAACACAGAAACAGGAGTAATAGGATCAAAACTGCAATTTCTCTAATCCATAAATCGGATTTGCCAAAAAAAAATCGAACCATGAGGAATTTTCCACAGTCATAGTATGCAACTTCACTGACAAATCACTAATATCTTTTTGTTTTCAGCCTAAATCATCAGTTGGGTCAACCAGGCCTTTGCAGCATTCAGGGCCAATAATGGTGCATGTTCCCCTTTGTGTAGCAAGGATATAATCCAGTGGTGCATGGTAAATTCAGGCCAGAATTTTCTTGACTGCCCGATGGTCTTCCACAGATGTCTTGGCCAAGGGTTTCCATCATGTTAATGATGAGAATGTTGCAGCAATGAGTCTGGCACTGCTCCTGTACTGGTATCTGTAACACACAAAGAAAAAAGAAAACCAGAAGAAGAGCAGCATTTGCATCTTAAATTTGATGTGTAAAATCTTTGTGATCGTATAGTTTGTTTGTTTTTTTCATGCCCTAATCGTTCGTTTTATGACACCTATGGACCAGTTAGGTGGGGATAAACTACTGAAAGGGGAAACCTATGAGGGAGTCTTCACCACAGGGTTGGCCCGCAAAAGCCTATTGCAATTTGGTTCTTCCCTGGGCTCCTTACTGGTCTGTGTGTCCTAATCTGTCCCTGTGGGTTGTAGAATTACTTTGCAATGAGAGACATGAATCCAAGTTTTCTTTCTTTGACACAATGCTGCAGCATCTGTTACTAACTACACCTGGTTTGGTCCCTGCCATATAGGTTCTAATAGTTCACTCTTATAAGACCTTATCATTATCCACTGTCATGGAATGATAGCATGTCCTCCTTCAGGTGGATGTTGCCAACAAGCAAGTCTCCAGTCTTCTGTACTGTCTGAGTGATATTTTCACAGTAAGCTATCAAGGCATCTGAGGCAATGTGTGCGTTGGCACTTCTGAGATCAATGACCCCTGGCATAGACATGGGGCGTCCTGTAATCATTTCATGTGGACTGAGTCCAACTGACCGATGCTCTAATGCTACGTAAAACTGCTGGCAGAGCTTCAACCCATGGTATACCTTCCTGATGCATTTTACTTAGCCTTGTCTTAATTGTTCTGTTTGCCTGTTCTACCTGACCTGAGGCTTGTGGCCTATACGGACAGTGAAGTTTCCACTTGATTTTAAGCATCCTGGCTACTTCCTTTACATCTTCCCCTGTAAAGTATGTACCCTGATCTGAGTCAACTGAATCAGGCAAACCCCATCTAGGGATGAAGTCATTGGCCAGATGTTTAGCTGTGGCAGTGGCTCACCCTGTGGGATAGGCTTCTATCCATCTTGAGAATTTGTCCACAACTACTTAGACATCAGTCTTTCCTTTACATGGAGGCATTGAGATGTAGTTTACCAGTAGATGTCAGAAAGGCCCCGGTGGGGCTGGAGTGTGTGCTGCTGCTGTTAAAGTTGCTGGAATGTCATTATTATGTTGACATGTGACACATCGTTTGGCTGTTTCTGCCACTATTGTATTGCTGCTGGGTTAATGTGACCTAAATTATGAAGCTGTTGGGCCAGCTATGGTAGCAGTGAATCAGGTGCAACATACTTTCACCCTTTGGTCCAGCAGCCAGATGAGTTAGCAACACCTCCTTTATCTAACCATGCCCAAGCCTCATAAAGGGGAACATCTTTATAGAGATCAATAAGAGAGTCTGGAGGCACAACGACATTAGGTGTTGTCATGCCAGCACACACCTGTACAGTGGTGTATAAACAGGCTTGTTTAGAAGCTGTGTCTGCATGAGCATTACCTTGAGCTTCTGCAATGTTAAGAGTAAGATGTACCTTCACTTTTATCACTGCTAACTGTTTGGGAACAGTCATAGCAAACACTAGGTCTTTGACTAATTCTGCATGTTTAATCAGGGACCCAGAAGATGTTAAGAATTGACGACTCTGCCATATAACACCAAAATCATAAACAACCACAAATGCATATCTAGAGTCTGTATAGATGTTAGCCGTTGATCCAGAAGCCAGTGTGCATGCTCTAGTTAATGCTATCAGTTCTGCTGCTTGTGCAGAGAAGTGATCCGGCAGACGACCAGAAGCTACTACATCAGACAAAGAAGCCACTGCATATCCTGCTCTTCTGTTGCCTTCAATAACTTGAGCTGAACCATCGATGAACCATGCAAAATGAACATTATTCAATGGAGTTTCTGCAATTGCACTTGGAGATGAGTGCATAAGCGTAGCACAGTCATGAGTCACTTCATCTCCATCCTCTAAAGAAACCTCAGTCCTAGCAGACATTATACAAGAGGATGGGTTAGTGACTGGATCACATTTCAAAACAACATTTGGGGCTGTTAGTGTAGTTAACCAATTTCCCCAACGTGAGGAGGTGACAGCGGTGACTTTAGCTTGATTCATTAGTGCAGATACAGAATGTGGGCACCTGACTGTTATGGTTTGCCCCAACACTACACTTGAGCAGGCTTGAAGAGCTAGGTGAACTGCTTGCACTGCTCTTAGGCATGGGCCCATGACTTGAGCAACCGTGTCTAACTTGCCAGAGTAATAACTGGACGCAGAGTACCACCATGATCCTGCATAAGACATGAGGTCATGAATCCTAAATGCTTGTGTACATACAACACAAAAGGACTCTCAGACTGTGCAATACCTAATGCTGGTGCTTGACACAATGCTTTTTTCAAGGCATGAAATTCTTTTGAGCTTTTGAACTTAAAGGCATACAGAATCAGAATCTTTAACTGGGCCTTTTAACAAATCATAAAGTGGTTGAGCAAATAAAGCATAATCTTCAATCGATGGCCTATAATATCCTGCTGTGCTGAAGAATGAGCTGAGTGCTTTGATGGTAGTGGGTGGAGGTATTGTTTTCACAGCAGCTGCCCTATGTTATGGATCTAACTCCTGCTCCAATTGTTTGCCCTAGGAGAGTAACCTGATCCTTAGCAATTTGTGCTTTATGTAGACTGCCTTTGTGTCCTTTTCTATGTAGATAGTCCAATAGAGCTGATAGTTCAACTTTGTGTACCTCTTTATCTGATGATGCAATTAGGATGTCATCAACATACTGAATGACTGTGTTGTGGTTCTTGCCTGATTTGTGAAAAACTCACTCTTAAAGACTTGGAGTTATTAATTTCAGAAGAATAGACTTTATTATCAGACCATAAAGCCGAGTTGCCCCTGCAGAAACGACTGAAGTGTCTTGAATTTTGCACACGCTTACAAGGCGTGGCTAAAACAATGAATATCCTGTTTTGAGCTGAAAAACATCTTTGGAGCCCTAACAAATCTTCTTTATCTTTAAACCAGAAGGCTTCAGTTACATCCTGTGAACTATTTTCACACTTTGTAAAAAAAATTTACTAAGAGGGGACCTCATCATATATCTTCTTTAGCTTCAAAAGTAAATAGGAAACATCTGTATGTCATTTATGTGTGAATGTCCATGTACCTCTGACATTCCATTCCCAGACTTTTATGCTGAACCAATCACATACACAAAAAACACATATGACCAACAGAAATAATTGTAGAATAAAATGGCATCGATTATACTTGATTAATGTATACTCAACTTGATAAAAATACACCACATATCCCCTCTCTGTGACTTTCAGAAGTCACATTTCCATTTTTACTCAGAGTGCAGTTTCACAATTCAGTCGCCTCAGTTATGCTAACTAGTGACTAAATTAAGTCACACAGCTTCACTACCAATGACCAGATTATGCCACCGCACTCCGTTGGAGATCACAGAACCAAACATCTCTACTCAACTTTACTTAAGAATAGAGTAAAAGATTCTGTCCTCATATTCATTCAAAAAAATAAAACATCCAAAATTGTTTTAAGCATGCGCGTGCAATTGGTTCAGCCTTGCATGTGGATATCATAGTTATGTAGACTATATCAAATATAAAACAAAATATTCATTATTTCTCATTAATATTCATTATCATTAAAAAAAATTTTTTTTGTTTGCCAGTAACCAATTAAGGGCCTGTCTGTTTTGCCATGTCATTCTACTTGTTTCATGTAGTTGTTCTCCTAAAGCAGATAAAGCATCAGTAGTGTAATTAATAAATCTCTGTTGATTATAGTAAATATAATTGATTCACTCTGTGTTTTTATTTTGTGCAATCCAAATGAATATTGATTCTAGCCCTGCTCAGCCTTAAATTCATTAGGTATACCCCTAGGTTGACCGATTGAGTCTAAAAACACATTAGGGTCTGTTTTATATGCTCTTTTCGTTCTATTCCTATCTTCCTTTATGAATTGTCCTGCTTCCCACTGTGCCATTGTAATTTCCTGAATCAATCGTACTCTAACACATATCCCTTTCCATCCTAGTGGTAAGGAGGCCATAAGTTGTTATTTTCCACAGACCCAAAAAAAATCTGCCACCACTATTGTTTGATCTTCATATAACTCTATTGACGGTAATGCTATAGTTTGATTTTCACACTCTTCTTGATATATTTTTATTCCCTTTCTCAATCCTTGTGCTTGAAGTACTGGGGCTCTTACAGGTACATCTGAGTGCCAAGCATTTGTTTTGTCTAAGTTCCAATTAATAGCACATCTTCCCGTAAATTCTCCCAAATCATGAATTCCTTCAGGTTTACTATAACACATACTCTTGGCTATAATCTATGTCATACCATTTTGGGATTTCTACCTTTCCTTTTTTCTCTTTAATGTTCTCTTTTATATCCCCATATCTACACCAATCTTCCCCAATGTGGTTTATTGAATTGATCCTTAAGAATGGAATTTCCCAAAAATGCCAAACACTCAGCCGAGCAGTATGGTCTAAGATGTTTTTTTAAATGACAAAAATTTCTATTAAAGTTGGCACATTTTGATAGTCATGTTGATTTGGAATTACCGTTACCTTATTTAGAGGTGATTTGGAGCACAGTAGGCAATTTTCCATACCTACCTCTTTTGCTGTAAATGTTGCCCATTCATACCATTCATTATTTTGCGCTGTTTCCCATAACTTATCTAATTCCCTAATTTTTCCATTACTATTGATATTATTTTCAATGTTTCTACGTTGTTTTGATATCTTTTGTTTTTTATTTGATTCTTGATCTGTTTGAGTTATTATTGAGTTGCTACTGGGTCTGACTGAGGGATGAAAAATCAATTGTAGGGAAGTCTGGTTGACTTCCTGAGTAGTGTTGTTGGCTGTAGCTTGAGCTTGCATTGCCAGATGCAATAGGTATATGATGATCATCACACATGCTATTGGACTCATTCCTACCACTTTCTTGATCTTCTGTGCTTTGCTCCACTCCCTGTGTATCTCTTTCTGAGCTTTTGACATTCTGTACTACTTCTTTCTGTGTCTCTGGTCTCACCACACTTTCTTTCGTATCGTCTGGTTCAAGTTTCTCTCCTTCTCCTTCCTTACTCTGGGTACCCTTGTACAGTGGTTCAGATGATACCAGGTGGTACTTCCTTCCACTTGGACTGCTGTTGGAGTAGCTGTCACCACTTTGTAAGGTCCTTCTCTCCTGGGCTCATTCCACTTTCTTCTGAATACTCTCAAATAGACTTGGTCACCTGGAACGACTGGACAACATGTCTCTGTCTCTTCTTCAGGCTCTTTTTTCTTTTCCTGTAAATAGATAGCTTTATGTATTGCAGTTAGTTTCTTCATATAAGATCTGAGTTCCATTTGCAATTGCTCCAGAGGGGGTCCTTTGTAGGGACCTCTACAATATGGCACAGGCATGGGTCGACCCGTAAGCATCTCATGCGGTGTTACCCAGCTAACAATTTTATGTTCTAAGAACGTTTTCCTAACGTTAGTATTTGGTTGTGGGAACATGAAAATGTCCAGTTTTCTTAACATTAGTAGAACGTTTTTTAAGGTTAATAACGTTATAAGGATGTTCCATTAACGTTTTATATAATTTTTTTCCCCCCAAACCTTTAAATAATGTTAGCCAAAGTTGTTGGAACGTTCCCTGTTAGGTGGGTAAGTGCGTGCTTCTGTTAGTTTGCATGCGATAGCTCATTAGCGCAAGAGGTAAAGCATCAATCCAGTTAAGTTTAGTACTTTCACATATTTTGTTAAGTTTGGCCTTGAGGGTACCATTTACCCTTTCAACCATCCCCTGAGACGGCGGGTGATAAACACACCCTAGCCTCTGTTTTATTCTCAATTGTTGCAATACTTGTTTTACAGTTTTTTGAATGAATGCTGACCCATTATCTGAGCTTATTTCTGATGGTATTCCAAATCTAGGGATTACTTCTCTTGTTAGAAATTTTATTACTGTACCTGCTCCCTCATCTTCTGATGGTATTGCTTCTACCCATCTGCTAAATCTGTCTATTTCCACAAGCATATACCTTTTTCCTTGTACTCGCTTTATCATGTCCACATAATCAATCACCAGGTGCTTGAATGGTCCTTCTGGTATTGGTATGTGGCTTATTGGGGTTGCTGTTCCTTTCCTAACATTGTTTTTGGCACAAATTTCACATGTGGACAGAAATTTGTCTACCATTGCATGTAAATATGGAGACCAATATCCTTGCGGTTTAATTTTCCTTATCACTTCTCCCCTAGCGCAATGATCAAAACCATGTGAATCTGGAATAAGGATGTTTAAAAGTGTGGTTGGTGCGACGATCTGTCCTTCATGTGAACGCCAAATATTTCTTGTGTCTTTATTAGCTCCTCTTTGGTTCCACATGGATTGTTCATATGGATCTGCTTGTTGTTGAATTCGAATAACATCATCCAATTGAGGTTGTGGTTCTATCAAAACTACTGGAGTTAATATTGCTACTTGACAACCTGATGCTTTCTTAGCTTCAAAATCCGCTATGTTGTTACCCTTAATGACAAAGTCGTTTCCTTTTTTATGAGCTTGACATTTTATAACAGCCAATCGTTTTGGTAGCATCATAGCAGCAATTAATTGACCTATTTGTTCAGTATGTTGAATGGGAGTTCCATCACTCTTTTTGAAACCTCTTTGTTTCCATACTGCTCCAAACAGATGACTTACACCATGAGCATAAGCTGAATCAGTGAAAATGTTGCTGTTTGTCCTTTTGCTAATTGACATGCTGTTGTGAGAGCTTTCAATTCTGCTAATTGAGATGAGCAAGGTTGTACAAAATGCTGGGAGATTACAGGTAGAAATTCATCCATGTTTTTCTTTATTACTGAATATCCTGTATGAGTTCCCATATAATCTCTAAAACTAGAACCATCCACAAAGTAGGTGACTTCTGCATCATAGATTGGTGTAGACTCAAGATCTGGTCGTAATCTAGTAAGTGCCAATGAATTAGCCACACAGTCATGTGGCTCACCTTCATAAGCCAATGGAATCAATTCAGCTGGATTGACTGTATTGCATCGCTTTATTGTAACTTCTGGATATGTAAATAGTGTTGAATATGCTAGAATGAGTGCTTGAGTCAGAACAAATTTTCCTTGTTCTATTAACTCCACAATTTTGTGATGTGTATGAATGGTTACTGGGTATCCCATGGTTAATGTAGATGCTTTTTCATATGCGTAATATACTGCTGCAAGGCCTTGTTGGTAACATGGTGGGTAACCTTGTGCTACATTGTCCAACTTAGTGCTATAGTAAGCTATGGGTTGTTTTTTCCTGCCACTACATGTGCCCTACTGTTTGTGGCAATGGTGTTTTACTTATGCCTTCTAAATGATCTGGGGCTATAGCTTTTGTGCCATATGAGATCAATCATCCTAAGTATTCCACTTGTGACTGGCAATACTGTAGTTTTGTTTTGGATGCCTTGTGTCCTCCATGAGCTAACCTAGTAAGTACTTTAATAGAATCTCTATGACACTGTTCCAATGATGTGGAGCAGATCATTAAATCATCTACATACTGCAGCAGAGTACTGTCTATCATTAGGTCTTCTAAATCAGCTTTGAGAACTTGATTGAATATATGTGGTGAGTGTTTAAATCCTTGTGGCATTTTGGTGTAGGTATACTGTTTACCAGCGTATGTGAATGCAAACAAGTACCTACTTTCCTTTGCTACCGGAACACTGAAAAAGGCAGAACACAAATCAATCACAGTAAAGTATTTGGCATCAGGGGGGACATTTGTCAGCAGTGTGTGAGGGTTTGGAACATCTGCTGGCCAATCCTCCACTATATCATTTATTGCTCGTAAGTCATGGACCAGGCGCCACTTAGATTTGTTTGCTTTGATTACTGGAAAAATTGGAGTATTACAGTAACTGTTTGTTTCCACTAATACTCCTGCTTTTACTAGACCATCTATAGTGTCTTTTATGCCTGTTTCAGCCTCAGGCCGCAAAGGGTACTGCGATTTTCTTGGCAGACGTGCACCTGGTTTAAGTTGTATTCTTATTGGACTGGCTGAATTTACCAGTCCTACATCTGTGTCATGCTGAGACCATAACTCATTTGGTACCTGACGCTCCAACTCTTTAAGTAGTTCAGCATCAATAGTCTCTATCAATTTGTTTGTTGTTATCATCTGCGTTCGTATTTTTTTATTGATGACTACTTCCTGAGGAGTACCCGTCAATGAAGTCCCACACACAATTTTAATGTATTTTTTGTCAGCAGAATGGAAAATCAATGGATTTACTGTTGTTTCCCATTGGCACTGTTTAGCTTTTTTCATCATTGGCCCCAAGTCTATGGCATCCCAATTTTCCCCTACATATAAGGATACATGTGGAGCCGAATCTACTACATTAAACCAGGTTTTTACAAATTCACTCTCAGTTATACTCAAAGCTGCTCCCTGTTTACCTATTATGAGGTGAGGTAATTTTTATTTTTTTGTCCTTTAGTTCCTTCCTGCCATTTCTTTTCTATTTCTGCATCTCTTTCAGGATCATATATCATTGTACAGTGAAATTCTGATTTTGGCAACTGTGCTTCAGAAATCTGTGCTTCAATAAATTTTCCCCATTTATTTATTATTTGTCTCACGTCGTTTTCTATTTGTCCTATCCAGTACACATTTGCTCTTGGCTCAGAAATCATCATTTGAGTTTTTATTCCCTGTAAGTCTATATACACTCCTTCTGGAGAACACCAAATTTGAAGTTCCAATTTACACAATGCATCTCTTCCTAACAAATTAACAGGAGTCTGATTTGATACCAGGATAGGTATGATTGCAGTTTTGTTTTTAGTTTGAAGACAAACTGGAGCGGTCATTGGAATTAGTTGCATTTGTCCCGAGAATCCTATTGTCTTTGCAAATTTTCCAGACAAGGGGAGATGTGAGGCATAATTTGAATTTACACGTGTCTACTAGCCTGTGTCTACTAGCATGGGTATGGTTTTACCCTCTATTTTAACCTGTAACATAGGTTCTTGATCAGCATTGGTTGTTAAAATTGGAAGCTGACTCACCCCTATAGGATTCTCTGGGCATCCCTAATATCCTTGATTTGGACCTCCCCAAGGATTTACTGGACCTTGAGATGGACTTCGAAAAGGCTGCTGCCTCTCCCCCCCAACACCAGGTGGTAGTTGCCATGGATTTATGGGGCATTCATCTCTGTTATGTCCACTCTGTCCACATCCCCAGCACTCTCCTGGAGGAAATCTTTTGGGATTGCCTCTTCCTCTCTGTCCCCCTTGTGATGGTTTTCTTTTCCACCCCATCATCTCTGGTTGTTGAGCATAAACATTGATGATGGGGCAGGGACCTGTTGTGTACTTGTAGGGTTTGCTGTAAGTGGATTCAGCTGCATGGTTGGTGTTGGAACATTTACAGGAGCCATTATTGTCATTTGCTCTGATTCTTCTTTTTTTACTGTAGCTTGAATCTTTTTCTTATGTTTATGTGTCAGTTCTTCAAGCTGTAACTGAGTTAGTTTTTTCTGCAGCTCTTTCTCTTGATTTTTGAGCTTTTGTTCATTTTTTTCTATATTGCTCCACTGCATGAATCACAAGATCACAGAATTCCTTGTGTGTTTTGGAGGTTAAGCCAACCACGTCTTCTAGCTTGTTCTTTACAACTTCTGGCATAGCATCTATCACAGCATTTCTGAACAATGTAGCTATTAATGAGTCTCCTTCTGGATTCCCTTCAGTCTCTTGCTTCCATTTACTTAGTTGTTTTTGAACATATGTGATTGGGTTTTCTGTTTCCCCCAGCTGTTCCCCTTTTAATGCTTTAGAGTCCACTCTGGTTGGATACTCTGCACGCATTACCTGCCACACTACTGGACGGTATGCATCAAAAACAGTCCCATCCATGTAATACGAGTCCACAGCTCTCTCCAAACCAGATGCTTGAAGGATTTTTCCCATATCTGCTCCTCCTACAATTTTTGCCAGGAGTGCTTTAATGTCCCCCACAGATAACAGTTTGCCCATTGTTTGTTCTTCAAACACTCTTATCCACTTCCCAGCCCCCTCGTGGATGTTAGGGAGTCGAGTGACCAGCCCCTCAAGGTCCTGTGTAGTCCAAGGCACATAATGTACCCTTTAATTAAAATGGGGAGTTGCTGTGCCAATGGTCTAAGCCTTCCTCGCTCTCTCCCCTGTGCCCACCTTCCTCCATCAAATGATGTCTCCTCTTCATTTTCTATATCCCTACTATCTAATAGTCTACTTCTATTTCTCACAATTTATCTGTGTCTCGTATTAATTTTTCTGTTTCTTTCATTTTTTGATGTATTTGTGCTTCTATTTCTTGCGCTTTTGCTTCAATCTCCTCTTCTTCTGTTCTCACTTGCCCTAACAGTTCTTTTTCACATACAGTATCTTCATCATATTTCAATTTAATTTTTTCTAAAGCTGCCCGTGCTTGTTCATAACAATCTAATGGCAAGCTTTTGTCACTTTTTCTAAACTCTCTTTTTTCTTCGGTCTGACTCCCAGTCTTGTTTGTATTTCTTTTTCTAACTCCACATGTCCCTCCATCTGCATTTCTCCTAAAACTTCTACCGTTCCCTTGAGCATTGGGAACTGACCTTCTGAGGGCACATATGGAGGTGGTTTGACAATTGCATCGTCTCCTTTTTTACTTATCTCTTTTTCTGCATCCTTCAATATTTTTCTAGCCTGTCTTATATTTTTCAGATAATTTTCTCCTTCTGTTTTGAACAATGCTAGCACTTCTTTCTCCCTTTCTTTTTTTGCTTTTCTCTTTTTATTTTTTTTACTCTTATCTTTAGTTTTGTAATTTTTTATCAATGTTTCCATTTCCTCACACAAAGATACATCAAATGTCCCCTCTTTTGGCCATTTTGTCATCAAAACTTTGGTTCTTTTTTGCCATTTGTTTGAGAGTTTATCTATAAGTTCTTTACACAATGGATATTTTAATCCTAATATGTCCACAGGAGTGGCTGCCATAATTATACCTTATGTATTATGACAACACTTATCTTTAATACAACCTTTGTTTAAAATCCAATAGTTGAATTTAGTTTATTGCAAAACACTGGAGTCAACGTTTATCTCAGATAATGTGATTTCCCAAATGAAATTCAAGTACTTTAAAGTTTTCTATTATTTTATTATTCTTACTTGTCGCTGTGAAATGAACTCATAAGCACAGTTATATCACTTAACTGTATAACTTCTCTTGTATGAAGTTAAATACTTGTCTTTGCTTCAGTCTAGTTGAGAGTTATGACCAGTCAACAGCTGCTTTTTCTCAGTTTAGCTAATCTTACACCAGGCTTCCTGTGTTGCCTGAATTGAACAGTCCTTGACTAAATTTTTTCTGCCAGCCAAAAGTTAATTTTTCCCTTCCATGCACATCTTTACAGCTGTGTTGTCTTATAGTTTTTATTATTCTCCCTATTGTTAATTTATACTGTATTACTCTTTTGCCTCATATATTGATGGAAGATTGAAAATAGGTCTAAATAGATATTCTTTTATATAAATTGCATATTTACTTTTTGTTAGTTATGCATTAAAGACTGAGTTTTTCTCTCTTGATCACAAATATTGCAATTTTGTAGAATTGCCAAACAACCCATAAAGCCAAGATTTCTGTTAACCAAGGAAATTCCTTACCAAAGTTTCACGAGACAGGCTTTCATTCCCAACATCCATTCAACATATAAAAGACAAATCTTCTTTATTAGACAACTTTATTCCATTTATCCTGTCCCTTTTTAATTTTAGGGCTTATATTTCACACTTGTCCCTTATTTATTAAGGCTCATAACATACACTCTGTGTTCCTTTTATTGTTAAGGACTCATCATACATTCCATTCCCTGTACTGGGCTTATATTTGTACTCAGTCAGACACTTCCATACACACACTTTCAAACACAGACACAAGTACACAACATAGTTCTAGAACACAGCTATTCTACCACTCCTCTTGAGTGACCCGTTCCTACAGGATTTATACACACACACACACTCCTCTTGAGTGACCCGTTCCTACAGGATTTATACACACACACACTCCTTTCCGCAACACATGAGGAATATTTTTTGTCATCCATCAAGTCCCTCTTGACAGTAGAAAACTATTTATTTTTTGTCATCCATCAAGGCCCTCTTGACAGTAGAAAACTATTTATTTTTTGCAATTATTTCTTCTGGAATCAAAACCCTCTATTTATTTTATTTTCCTTATCTAAATTTGGAAGAGCTTTTAGAGTGTTCTTACCACCACAGGTAAACTGGTAAGCAACACAAACTTTTATATAAGCAAAAATGCTTACCTTTTCGGTGGCCACCGTTTATTGTGTTGCTTGTCCAGAAAGCCTGCTGTGGTCACTCTTCTGCCCTGTTCCGTCCTGCCGGGATCGCCATTTGTTGTGGTTCTCGCCTGATTTGTGAAAAACTCACTCTTAAAGACTTGGAGTTTTTAATTTCAGAAGAATAGACTATTATCAGACCATAAAGCCGAGTTTCCCCTGCAGAAACAACTGGTGTCTTGAATTTTGCACACGCTTACATAGGTCTCACAAGGCGTGGCTAAAACAATGAATATCCTGTTTTGAGCTGAAAAACATCTTTGGAGCCCTAACAAATCTTCTTTATCTTTAAACCAGAAGGCTTCAGTTACATCCTGTGAACTATTTTCACACTATGTAAAAACAATTTACTACGAGGGGACCTCATCATATATCTTCTTTAGCTTCAAAAGTAAATAGGAAACATCTGTATGTCATTTATGTGTGAATGTCCATGTACCTCTGACATTCCATTCCCAGACTTTTATGCTGAACCACTCACATACACAAAAAACACATATGACCAACAGAAATAATTGTAGAATAAAATGGCATCGATTATACTTGATTAATGTATACTCAACTTGATAAAAATACACCACAACTGTAGAGTGTTTGATAGGACACTCTGGATCAGCTAAGTCACACATGACTGCCTGATGATATATATAGTTGGGGAATTTTGAAATCCCTATAGTGTATAGGTACAGAGAAAAAACATTGGACATATCAAATACAGAGAATCCTTTGCGATCTAGAGGCAAACCATTACAAATTGTGGAAGGATTTGTTTGTTAGCTGCTCAGTAGTCAACTGTGAGTCGCCATGTTCCATTAGCTTTCTTGATAGGCCATATTGGAGAGTTAAATGGTCTATTCATTTTAACTATAAGTCCCCTGTGCCAGCAATTTTTCTATGATAGGCTTGACTCCTTGCACATCTTCTTTGCTTAATGGATATTGCTTGGTAGCAGATGGTGGTGATCCTGTTAGCTTAACAGGTTCTACTGATGTCAGGAGCCCACAATCATCCTTATCCTTAGCCCAAATAGGATGGTCCTGCAAATGTGCATAGTCAGGGGTCAATACACTGTCTGTAGAAATCTGTGCTGAGGCTATTTTGATTGTGGCAGACTCTGAGGACATGTCTAATGTTAGATGTACTTGCCTTAGCAGATCAATTCACAATATATCACCAGTATTCAAAGGAGCACACAACAGAGGTGTAGTTAATACCTTTGGGCCTAACTGAACATCAGTGGAGGACGTCTCATACAAAGCTGAATCATTTCCCACTACACCGGTTAAAGAAAGCTTGGTTTTCTGGTAGGGAATACTTAGGATTTTGGCTAATGCAATTGGAATCACTGTAATTTCTGCACCTGTGTCTAACAAAAAAAATCTATGTCTTTTTGCTGTATGGTATCTTACACAAAAGCCCCAACAATTAGTTTTTTGTCTGCTCTTTCTGTTCCTGTTGTGCTTTCAAATGTGCCTGTGCAAGCTGCCCTAGGGCTTTAGTAGAAAGGTTAGGGGCTGCTCCAGGGTTGTAAGGAGGCTTGGCAGGGGAAGGGTTATGCTGTGCATTTCTCCTTACATCTTGTTGCTTCTTTCTACACTCTTTCACCCAGTGCCCTGATTTTCCACAATAGTTACATTTTCCATCTCTCCTAAGAAATCTGTGTTCTGGTCTATTTTCGATGTTAGAATTACTCACGAGTATCAACAGCAGTTTCAAAACTATTAAACTCTGATTCAGTCAAAATATGTGACATAAGTTGTGGATTTCAATTAGAGACATATCATAGAATCACATTTTCATAGTTAAAGCTCTCCTAAACTGAGAAAAGTTAGCACGTGCTGATGGCAAAGTCTGAGCGAGTCTCTCTATTGCCTCAGGGCCAAGGGCTTTGTTGACTGTTTGCACCTGGACAATAGGAGATCCGGAGGGAACATTTTCAATCTCTTCTATTCCACCCTGAGATTTTCTCCTTGCTCCACACACAGTTTTATCAATTAGTCTAACAGTGTCTTGACTGACAAATCATCACCCTCAGCTCTAAATAGAGACTGTAAATCATGATAAATCTTTTCTTGTTGCAGAGTTTTTCTCTCATTAACCTTTTTTGAGGATTTGCTGAGGCCGAACTTCTTTGTTAAAGAAGATACTCTGGCTCACAATTCTTTATTTTGCTCTTCCAGCTCTGCAATACGCTGAGTTTGCTCTACAGATTTAGCTAAGCTGAATTCTCTGTGGCAACAGATAATGCCTTTTGTGTTTTTCTTCCTAATACATGCACCCAACAACTTCTTGCATTAGGATTAAGATTAAGATTCAACTTTATTGTCATTGTGCAGAGTGCAGGTACAGAGCCAATGAAATGGAGTTGTTTTCGCATATCCCAACTAAGCTGGGGTCAGAGCGCAGGGTCAGCCATGAAACAGCGCCCCTGGAGCAGATAGGGTTAAGGGCCTTGCTCAAGGGCCCAACAGTGGTATCTTGACGGTGCTGGGGCATGAACCCCTAACCTTTCGGTCAGTAACCCAGAGCCTTAAAAGGGAAAAGCCTAAAAACTGGAAGAAGCATTCTTCCAGTGACTATGTTTTCTGGATGAATACTATATTTTTTATTTAGATTCTGTCTGACTGACTCTGTTACTATTGAGTCCATGTGTTCTCCTAAAAAGACTTTGAACTCATTGTCCAACCATAAAGGGGTAGCTAGTCCACCTTTCTTTCAGTTGTTGGAATTAGTCTGAAACAAGACAAAGTTCTTCCAGGACCATGGTGCTACATAAAATAACATAGGACAAACACAGAACCACAAGAGACTACACAGACTAAATAACATACCTATATAAAGTGCATGTGCAAATGTGTGCAAAAGGTACTTGAGAGTACAATAAATTACAAACAATTAACAGGACAATAGGCACAGTGAGAGCCAGTGCAGTGCTGATCAGTACACAGTAGTGCAAAAAGTAAAAATGCCAAATGTAAACAAACCATACTATGAGAACATACATAGTGTTCAGTTATTGAGGTAGCAGCCAGGTATAAAGTGGCAATAATTAAAGTGCAACTCAAGACATGTGTGTGTGTGTGTGTGTGTGTCAGTCCACTGTCTGAGTATTGAGGAGTCTGATCTATTGAGGAGTCTGATTTTTGCAGTGTTTCGCTGACAAAAAAATGGGACCTTCTAACACCTGCCTGACAAAGCAGAGGATAACCAGTTTGTTAACACAAATGACTGTTGTTAACCTTCCCTGACATAACAGAGGATAAACCAAAACCTCCCTGACAAACAGAGGATAAACTTTTTGTTAACAAACCCTTGGTTAACACTTCTCTGGCGGCGCAGAAGATAACCCCATGTACTGGTCTGTAGCGGTTCTTTGGATAGAGTGACACTCACCAAATTGTAGATGAGCTCCCACTTCAGGTCCTGTGAGATGGAAGTGCCCAGGAACCTTAATGACTCCACTGCTGCCAAAGTGCTGTTTAGAATAGTGAGGGGGGTCAGTGTTGGGGTCTTCCTCCTAAAGTCCACAATCATCTCCACCATTTTGAGTGTATTCAGCTCCACACACATTGACTCCATTGTGAAAAGGTCCATCAGAAGTTGTACTTCCTTCACCAGCTTAGGAAGTTCAACCTTCCACAGGCGCTGTTGATACAGTTCTACTCAGCAGTCATTGAGTCTGTCCTCTGCACTTCAATAACTGTCTGGTTTGGTGCAGCTACGTAATCAGACATCGGATTATTGGTTGCCCCCTGCCCCCCCTTCAAGAACTATACACTTCCAGAGTGAGGAAAAAGGCTGTAAAAATCACTCTGGATCCCACTCACCCAGCCCACTACCTTTTTGAACATTCAAAAACATGCTAGCAATCAACAGCGTTATCAGTTTTATCAATTAGTCTAACAGTGTCATTGACTGACAAAACATCACCCTCAGTTATAAATAGAGATTGTAAATCATGATAAATATTTTCTTGTTGCAGAAAAGCTAAGCATTCTATCTATCAATACACTTTCAGACTAGGCTTTTTCAAGCTAACCAAAAGTTTGACAAACTTTACCTCTCTAGTTATTATTATGTCTTATTATTATTCTGGCTGGGAGTCTATGGAAGCCCATAAAATATTTTTATATCACGGATTGTGGAAGATCTGATCAGTCCTCTAATGCCCCCAACAGTTCAAAATTGCACTTATGTTTGTACCATCGTTTTTTTTTTTTTGGTTTGTTTTTTTTTTTGCTACTTCTACAAATTCTTCAGACCAAGATTTACAAAACATGAACAATGAAGCCATCAAACAGCAAGTGAGCCTATATCTTGGCAAAGCTTTGGCAAATGCCCTGAGAGTTTTTCAGAAATTTGGTAACAGTGCCACAAAAAGTATAAATATCGTAGAAATAGGCAAATCCCTGAGACAAACATGCCACAATTTTCACATGCAAATAAGCTTACTTTCAATTTCTTCATTATTACCACAGGTTTGCCATAGACTTTTTGCCATTGGCAGCCAGTGGCAAATTATCCATTGTTGCCAAAGTTTTGTATTAGGTTCACATCTACTGGTGAAGATCTTCAAACATGTGCCAATAATGCTGCACATTTGCCACATATAACTGCCTCTTTGTTACAAATCAACCATTTTTGCAATGGTTGAAATTAAACTTGCAATGTGTCATTGGGGCCATTCCCTGATAGTTCCTGTGAAATTTCATGACTGAACTACTTACTGGTCAAAAATTTGTGTTATTGGTTAGATCTGCTCATAATTTTAAAAGTGCTCTGTCTATAATTATGGTTCTGCCATAATTGTATGCTACCATTTCAGTGCTTGGCTTTGTAATTTCTGATTGCAGTTATAATGTTATTTTAAATGTCCAGTCTTGGGGAATAGTTAACTCAAAGCTTTCAGTAGTTTGACAGTAGTTCAGCTTTGCAGCATGCTTTCAATCTCAATCGTTAATAAATAAATGGCATTTCTTTGCAGACATACAGAAAAAGGAGACTGGAGGTTGATGGAATGACTAAGATTGGAGATCTTAAGAACAATCATTCAAATGGCCATACATCCTCACTCAATGGGAACTCCAAACACAAGCTGCAGTAATAACATGACTATGCTTTTCAATACAATTATGTTGAACACTAGAGTAATAGGAGGGATAATCATCTGTAATTAACCTGTAATTTAAAAAAAAATAGAATAGTACTTTTTAACTGTTTTGTATTTTGTTTTACATATGTTCCTCTGAAGACTCAACACATATTTGTGTAAATGCTTGACTGTAATTTTTATGCAGAGGCAGTTAATTATGTCACAAACATTTGACATGTTCAACTGTTATTCAAACAAATGGCTCTAGAATACTCTTTTATACATTTGTCTCTCATGAAGATAAACAGCAGTAAATTACTTTCTATCTCTGTATTCAGTTATTCAACAAAAGATGCCTTTAGAGTTCAATCCTTTATACTGACACATTCAACCACACTGTAAAGTTCTCCAGCATTTCTGGTAGTTTCACTAATATCACACTATTCCAAGCCTTCATTTTTGCAAATCAAAATTCATGGAAAATGCTGCATTAGATAAGTTATTGGATTCTGAATTAAAGCTATGCGCTTCATGCAAGTCCTTATTTTGGGGCACTTAAAACAGTGTTAAAGGTGCAAATCTACGTATTCATTTGAAAATGTTTCTGAGGACATTTTAAGTGACTGGTACATACAGTATGAAAACTGCTGATAAATGAATGTCTATAACAGCACTAAATAAAGCGCTTGAAATATTAGATGAAACCTGTTGATATGTGATGTTTTATTTGAGCAGGTCTACAGCTACAATGCTTGAGTAAAATTGACATTACACAAAATATTCAGATGTTTTAATTAAAAGGTGCAGATACTTCAGACAAAGAAAAATATAGGATGAAAGGACATAACAGTTCTGATCTCTTATGTTGGGTCTGTTGTGGTGGTCTCTGATTGGTTACCCATGGATGAGTGCTCTGCAGAAAACTGGGATGTCACAATATCTGCGGGCTAGAGAAAATTAGACATCTGAATTCAATAGAATTACAACTGCATCTGAAATATGCACACCTCTCTACAATATAGTATGCCAAAAAAGGTATGCCAATTGAGTTGGGTGTCCCAAGAAAAACATGGACCAAGGTCAGAAATTAGGAGTGTCTTGGGTAAAAAAATGCCATTGACATAAATTCTTCTGTTTTTATTTGTAACAATTTAAGACATATAACCAGGACTAAAATAGTTTTGGAATTTAGAGGAGTTAATTTAATTAACAATAGGTAATTCTCAATTTTAACATTTGTATTAATTAAATTGGAGTATTTGACAAACTGGTTAGAGAAAAAAAAATGTCCTCATAAAAAAAGAAAAAAAGCCCCAATAAATCAAATACAGGGAAAGAATAATGCCTCTTAATTTAAAAGTACATTTTTGACACTGACTCACACTGTGGGAGACACACATTGACACATTGAAGGTCCATCACAGTTCTACTCAGCAGTCATTGTGTCTGTTCTGTGCACTTCAATAACTGTCTGGTTTGGTGCAGCAACATAATCAGACATCAGAAGACTACAAAGGACAGTTCGGACTGCTGAGCAGATTATTGTTTGCCCCCAATATTCAGTAAATGAATTAAAGAGCTCTGCATTTACATTCTTACTAGTGAGAAAGTAATTGCAGAGCTCTGTAATTGGAATACTTACTAGTAAGTATCTACAGAGCTCTTCAGTCTACAGAGCTCTGAAATTTCATTTTGACTAGTAACAATTTCCATAAATTAGTTCTAAACTCAGCAAAAAAAAGAAACATCCCTTTTTCAGGACACTATATTTTAATGATAATTTAGTAAAAATCCAAATAACTTTACAGATCTTTATTGTAAAGGGTTTAAACAATGTTTTCCATGCTTGTTCAATGAACCATAAACAATTAATGAACTTGCACCTGTTCCTCATACTCCCTGATCTTGCACAGCACCAGTGCAAGAAGTGTCACTGGGGGAAATGCGTACTTGCACAGCCCCCGGGGCCAGCTGTGTGCCATGCTGAACCGGTCCCAAATCAGCTGGACCGCCTGGGGGTGGAGCCTCCACTCTCCGCCAGGATCGGCATCAAGACGTGCTTGCCCCGAATCAGCGGGAGAAACCTCCGCAGGGCAAGGAATACAGCCAGCAACTCTAGGCAGTTGATGTGCCAACGCTGCCGGGGCCACTCCTATCCAGGAGCCAGCGGCTGCGTGCCCATTGCACACAGCACCCCAACCCCATTGAGAGGCGTCTGTGGTGACCACGATGCGTCTGGACACCTGCTGTAAGGGGAATCCAGTCCGCAGAAAACAGGTCTGTCCAAGGGTTGAAAGTCTGATGGCAGGAAGGGGTGATTAACACACGGTATGTGCCGCGGCACCATACCCATCTCAGGACTCGAGTCTGAAGCCAGTATGAATGCTCAGAGTCTCATATGCAGCAACCATATACCCCAGAAGCCTCTTGAACTGTTTTAGAGGAACTGCTGTGCTGGGCTTGAAGAGAGCGAGGCACCTGAGCACTGACTGCGTGCGCTCATTCATGAGGCGTGCTGTCATTGAGACTGAGTCAAACTCCATACCAAGAAAAGAGATGCTCTTAACCAGGGCGAGCTTGCTCTTTTCTCAGTTGACCTGAAGCTCTAGACGGCTGAGGTACTAGAGCACCTGAGCCCTGTGAGCACATAGTAAACCCGAGAGTGAGCTAGAATGAGCCAGTCGTCGAGGTGGTTGAGTATGTGGATGCCCACTTCCCGTAGCGGGGCAAGGGCTGCCTCTGCGACCTTCATGAAAACGCAAGGGGACCGGGACAGGCCTAAGGGGAGGACCTAGTAAAGATACACCTGTCAGTTGAACGTGAACCATAGGAAGGGTCGGTGTCAAGGCAAGATGGTGACGTGGAAGTACGCATCCTTCAGGTCTACCGCTGCGAACCAATGTTGATGCCAAACGCATGAGCATTTTGAACGGGAGTTTGTGTAAAGTAATCATTTGAGAACTTGCAAATCCAAGTTTGGCCGCAACCCACCGCCTTTTTGGGTACGATGAAGTAAGGGCTGTAGAAACCCTTCTTCATCTCGGCTGGAGGGACGTGCTCTATCACGTCCTTGAGTAGCAGAGTTGTAATCTCTGCCTGTGCTGGTAAGGTGCTGGCATTTTTGCAGCGCATCGAGTCGAGAGAATACCACTGAAAAGAGGCGGGAGCCTGGCAAATTGAATCGCGTAGCCAACGTGACGGTTTGGATAGCGAAAGCCATGTATTCAAGCTCCGCTTGAGGGGCACAAGAGGGACTATTTTTTTTTACATACCGGGTGAGGCTTCGCAGTGGGGGGAGCAGGAAATAGCACGATGTGTCCTGAGGCTTGGGTGATGAGAGGCGAGGTGACTGCTTTAAGGGGAACTGGAACTATAGGATTTTGGAGCCGGAGTGCTGTGAGAACAGTATGACCCAGAGAGTGGATGACCCAGGGAGTGTGGAAATTGCTCTTTTATTGAGAATGTGGGTACCGCAGCCCGAGGGGGTGTGGCAAAGGAAAATAAGGATTTTCCTCCCGGCCCTCCACCGGGGGATGGAGTGTTCCTGATACCAGCTCCGGACCGAACATCTGACTGCCATCTGAGCTTTCCGGGTCCTAGAGGGAGTCCTGGAGATAGGGGGGGCATACGCCGCCTGCGGAGCACTCGACGCTGGGGCTGAGAGTTGGGCCCGGGAGCTGCCTGTTTTTTGGATGCAGGGGGATGCCCACGGAAGGCAGGCTGGCACGGGATGTGCTGAGGCGGTGCCGCGGCATGATGGGCGAAGTTGTCTATGGTGTCGCCAATGAGGCCAAGCTGGGAGACGGGGTCGTTGAGAAAGTGGGCCTTTGCTCTGAAAATGCCTCCTCGTCAACCGTACTGCCCGAACTTAGGTCCTTCAACAGGTCAGCCTGTTATGCATGCAACACTGCCATAGTGTGCAGGGCAGCACCAGCCTGACCTGCTGCCTGATAAGCTTTCCCCACAAGCATAGAGGTGGTTCTGCATGGCTTTGTGGGGAGAGTAGGTCTCTTTTGAGATGATGCCGAGCCAGGCGAGAGATAACCCGCAAGTGTCTCTTCTACCCACAGCATCATGGAATACCCCCATGCCTCAGCACCCACGATAGTCGAATATGTCAATGTTGAAGGCACGAAGACAGGGGAAGTATAAGGTGTCATCCATGAACGAGAAAGGTCGTCATGGAGGTCATCAAAGAAAGGAAGGGACTGATGTAGTGTTCCCTTCCTTTGGCCACCAGACAGAAATCTGTCTTCCAACTTGGAGCATTTGGGGGTCTCTTGTTCACATAGCCAGTCTAGCTGTAGTCTGGCCACTGCCCGAGTAACCACCTCAAGCATTTCCTCAGCCACTTTATTATCGTGCGAGGAATGCTCAGAGGTGGGTAGCTCAAAGTCCGCAGACTCAAGAGATTTGATGTCCCCCTCATGAACCGAAGAGGCGCCGGAGCGCACTTCAAGATCATGAGAAGGAACCGCTGGATATGGGGAGAGAGCGAGCGATGGGGAAGAACCCGTCTCTCACTCCTTGGCCAGATCCATGTGAGAGCCCCATGATGGAAGAATTGGCTCTAACTCCCGGAAGTATGCAAGACGAGTATGAAGCATTTTGACTGAAAGCAGATTGCAATGCTTGCACCCGCCCCAACACAAATGCAGCATGCTCTTCCCCCAAACACACAAAAGAAAACTGGTGTGTGTCCGTTTCAGCTATAGAGTGTAAACATGGAAACACACACCGCTTGCTTTGTGTGGAGGATTACGGTAGTGAGGACACGGGAGGCAGTTTGCTCCAAACAAAGGTAACACTCTTTAATTAGTCACTCAGCAATTTTAATGTTTTACAACTTAATTCAGCTCTTTCCAACTTCAGAATTTAACTCGGCTTCACAACAGGGCTCTCTCAGTCTCTGGCTCTCTCCCCGTCTAGAGGTTCTGTGGCTGTTTAAATGCCGCTCTCTCCATGCTCACTGAAATTAGAGACAGGTGTTAGATAATTTAGCTCAGGTGCAAGCGCCTTTCTCTCCCCGGACAGGCGCTTGACCACGGCCACACTGCCACACTTTGTTTATCAGTCTTTTTTTTTGAAAGATAAATGTTTCTGTGCACTGACTAACAAATTCTAACTCCTAACAGAGGAAAATAGAAAGTTTTTGACAGGGTTGAGAAGCACAACACACAGAATTGTCTGAAGAAAAAATGCCTGACATTGCAGGTCCTTAAAGTGCTTGAAATTAAAAATTGAATGTTTAAACGATTTGTACAAATTATTTAAAAAAAATAATGTTTATAATGATATTTGTAATATTCCAAGCAGACAGGACACAAACCACCCTTGATTTAAAGGGTTGTGTGACTGACAGAGTCCCCCTCCCCCACACTTTTACAACTACCACTGCGTGGATGATTTTATAAAATTTTGTGACATTTTCATGCTCAGTTGGCTAATTTGAACCTTAGTGACGGTCATGGTTTAGATAACTATCATTCCTGGTCAGTGTAAATTCAATTCAGCATAGCTGGACATTAACACTTTATTATGGTTGGCTCTTGCCAGACACATGCAATGTACATAGAGCTCATTGTAATTATGCAAAAAGGACTTTGGGGTGTCGAGTATGGGGAAGGGCACTGAAGAGCCACATGAATTTCTCAAGTTGGATCGTCTTCAATACCTGACTTTGTGGGACCACGATCACTTACGAGAGAACAGGTAAGAATACGGAGCAATTAAGTTAATACTGTGGGTGCAGTAGTAGTGTGACACCTTTATATTCTTAAAGTTGTGCAGCTTTTTCAACAAGTAGTGGAGTACTGTTAGTGTTAAATTACTACATTAAATTTATGTGATATTAATTAGGAGTTCAAGCCCGAAGTGAAAAAGTATTGTTTTTGTTAGGATTTTTATTATTAGGGGTTCAAGCGCTTAGTGCTGAATCCATATTGCAATTGTTAAAAATTGTATTATAGGGGTTCAAGCCCGACGGGCTAGCAACCTATTGTTTTTGTAAGGATTTTTATTATTATTATAAGGCCTAGAGACTTGAAACTTGGTCAGATGGTAGTAGTGTTGCTCGCTACTAAGAAACACGAACTCGGCCAAATTGATCAATAGAGGGCTACAGCGATCAAAAATGAGTAAATGCTCATAACTCCTAGACTGTTTGCCATAGTCCCAAGAGCTTTATACCATTGGAATCCTTGACTCAAACCAAACAAAACATATATCTCTGATTTCATATCCATCTATACAAATGACCTAGTCCTAGGAATTTTGTCCTATCGAGACCAAACAAGTGCCAAACAAATTTGTGGGTGCAATAGTAATTTGACACGTCTATACTCTTAAAGTTGTAAAGTACTCTTAAAGAGCCTCTGTAGCAGGGCATTTGGATGACGTCTCGGAGGCATACTCACTCAGCAAAGAGACACCACTCCTTCCTGTTAGGGTTTCTAATCGATTCTCCACACTCAGTGATGCACCCACTGGGAATCATGATGAAAGAGCCCTTGTTATTGGCAATTCTATTGTAAGGAATGTGGAAATAGAGACTCCAGTCACTATTGTTAATTGCATTTTGGGTGCCAGACCGTCTGATATCAAATCAAATTTACAAGTGCTGGCTAATGCTAAACGTAGATTTTCTAAAATTGTTATCCATGTCGGCACTAACGATGTCAGGCTTCGCCAGTCGAAGATCACTAAAGATAATGTTAAAGATGTGTGTGAATTTGCAAAAACTATGTCTAACACTGTAATTTGCTCTGGTCACCTCCCTGCTCGTCATGGTGACAAGGTTTATAGTAGATTAGTGTCACTGAATGGCTGGACGTTTGAGTGGTGTCTGAAGAATAAAATAGGATTTATAGACAATTGGAAGATTTTTTGGGGTTGACCTAACATACTAAAGAGAGACGGACTCCATCCCTCCAGGGAAGGTGCTGCTCTCCTCTCGAGTAATTTGGCAAAAAATGATAGTTTTTCACTAACTGGGGCCCAGATCAGGCAGCAGTCAAACTGGTTAATCCGAACGTCTGCTAGCTGCATTGAGACATCACACAGATCACATAAACTACAACTCATAGAGACAGTATCTCCTAGATATCTCATAGAGACTGTGTCTGTTTCCCGAACTACCAACCACAAAACCCTCACTAAATCATTTAGAAAACGTTTGATTAAGGTCAAACTTGAACAAAACAAAAAAATTAAGATAAACATCATATAAAATAGGACTACTAAACATCAGATCTCTTTCTACCAAAGCACTAATTGTTAATTAAATTATTACCGATCATAGTTTGGATGCACTCTGTTTGACTGAAACCTGGCTTAATGAATATATTAGTTTAAATTAATCCACTCTCCCGGGTTATTTTTATAAACATGAGCCTCGTCTGAAGGGTCAAGGAGGAGGTGTTGCTACAATTTACAGTGAAGTTTTTGGTGTTATTCAGAGGACAGGATATAAATGTAAGTCTTTTGAACTAATAATGCTTAATGTGGCACCGTCAGATATAAATTAAAACAACTATATAATCTTTTACCCATGCTACACTGTATAGATCGCCCGGGCCTTATTCTGATTTCCTTGGTGAATTTGCTCATTTTTTATCAGATCTTGTAGTTACTGTAGATAGAGCTGATACACTGAGATTATCATTTATCAATATTCTCAACTCTCTTGGAGTCAGACAAAATGTAACAGGACCAACTCATCACCATAATCATGTGCTAGAATTAATTCTATCATATGGAGTTGATGTTGATAATATAGAAATTCTGCAGCAGAGCTATGACATCTCGGATCATTACCTCGTCTCTTGTATGCTGCGATAAGCTAATGTTACTCAATATATACCACACTATCGTTCAGGTAGAACTAGTCTTTTGACCACTAAAGATAGCTTCACTATAATCTTCCAGATCTATCTCATACACTCAATAAACCCCAAAGCCCAGAAGAACTTGATGAAATAACAAAAAATCTAAATGCAGTCTTCTCTAGCATTCGTGATAGTGTCGCCCCACTAGATTAAAGAAAATTAAAGAAATAAGCCATGCACCATGGTACGTTTCCACTCATGCTCTCAAGAGAGCAGCTCGGAAAATGGAGCGCATGTGGAAGAATACAAAAGTTTTTCGTGGTGCATGGAATGATGTCTGTAGCTACAGACAGATCAGCATATTTTAGCAAACTCATAGAAAATAACCACAACAATCCTAGGTGTTTATTCATTACTGTGGCTAAATTGATTAGGAATAAAGCCTCAACAGAACCAGATATTACATTGCAGCACAAGAGTAATGACTTCATAAATTTCTTTACAGAAATAATCAGAAATAAAATAGGAATTATGCAATCATCTGTCATAGCACCTCAGAAAACAGTGTCTAATAATTTTCCTCATGTGCAACTTCAATCCTTCTCTGTCATAGGTCATGAAGAGCTAACAAAACGTCAAACATCAAAAGAAACAACATGTTTGTTAGATCCAGTACACACTAAGCTCATAAAAGTTATCTCCTGTCATTTCAGAAACTCTTCTTAATATTATTAACTCGCTATGTTTAGTTCATGTCCCAAGAAACTTTAAAATGGCAGTTATCAAACCGCTTATTAAGAAGCCACAACATGATCATGAGTACTGGCTAATTATAGACCGATTTCAAATCTCCTGTTTATGTCGAAAATACTAGAAAATGTAGTGTCCTCTAAAATATGTTAATTTCTACAGAGAAATAGTATATACAAAGAATTTCAATTAGGATTCAGGACTCATCACAGTACAGAGACTGCACTTATCAGTGTTACAAATGACTTGCTCTTATCATCTGATTGTTGCAGCATTTAACACCATAGTGCCCTCCAAGCTTGATGTGAAACTCCGGGCTCTGGGCTTAAACTGCTCGCTGTGCAGCTGGATCCCCTGTCAGGCAGACGTCAGGTGGTTAGAATGGGCAGCAACATCTCCTCATCACTGATCCTCAACACTGGAGCCCCGCAGGGCTGTGTTCTCAGCCCACTCCTGTATTCCCTTTACTCACATGACTGTGTGGCAACACATAGCTCCAGTGCCATCATTAAGTTTGCTGACGATACGACTGTGTTAGGTCTGATCACTGACAATGATGAAACAGCCTACAGAGAGGAGGTGCACACTCTGACATGCTGGTGTCAGGAGCACAACCTCTTCCTCAACGTCAGTAAAACCAAGGAGCTTGTGGTGGACTTCAGGAGGAAAGACAGAGTACACAGCCCCATCACCATTAATGGAGCACCGGCGGAGAGAGTCAGCAGTTTCAAGTTCCTCGGTGTCCACATTACTGAGGAACTCGCATGGTCCGTCCACACTGAGGCCATTGTGAAGAAGGCTCACAAGTGCCTCTTCTTCCTGAGACGGCTGAGGAAGTTCGGAATGAACCACCACATCCTCACACGGTTCTACACTAGTACTGTAGGAGCATCCTGACTGGCTGCATCACCGCCTGGTACGGCAATAGCACTGCCCACAACCGCAAAGACCTGCAAAGGGTGGTGCGAACTGCCAGACACATCATCGGAGGTGAGCTTCCCTTCCTCCAGGATATATAACAGGCGGTGTGTGAAAAAAGCTTGGAGGATTATCAGAGACTCCAGCCACCCGATTTATGGTCTGCTCTCACTGCTTCCATCAGGCAGGCGGTATCGCAGCATCAGGGCCCGCACCAGCCGACTACATGACAGCTTCTTCCCACAAGCAATAAGACTTTTGAACACATGATCTCTCACGATCAACAATCAGCACTGCACTTTATTAATCTTCATTCTGTCAAATATATTCTCCCAAATTCAATTTGTGTATATATATTTTTATTTACCCTTATCTAGTGGTTCTGGTGCATTGACCAGGGTGAATGGACTGCTGGAAATTGTATCATCCATACCTTATAACTTAACTTGCCAAGAACGAAGAGAAGGGGATACCTCGGTGGGCAGCATCCCCACCAAGCACTGTAAAATTATATATCAAAGTACACCTTGGGGAAACCGGTCGATCTGCTGCCAATGGTGTTTGAGGAAACATGATGGGTTGAAGATGGGCCCTTCCTCGTGGACCAGCCTAGTTTCAAGCAGTATTACTTCGATAACAGTGTATCATCATACACCAGGAAGACCTGCGCGAAAGTAGTGCCAGATTTTTATGCACAGCGGCAGCAGGCATACACATGGATGAGGGCCTCACGGGCAGCTCGAGAACTCTGCTCAGATATGTGCCTCAATGGTGCACACCCACTAACACCCACAGCTGATGGAACCAGGTCCATGAAGGGGGTACAGTGGCTCTGTGGGCATAGATTATACGCCTCTTTACCAATTGACTGGAAAGGACGATGTGCTCTGGTCAACAGCTCTGGGTCAATAATGATCATCAGGACATGACCTGATAGCACTATCAAGCTCAGTCGAGTGAAGAGGTCCCCATCATCCACCCTGACCCAGCCAAATTACACTCCAGAGGACCAAAGGATCCGGAGCAGGGTGGATTTTTCAATCATTTTTTTGCCCCCATTGGCGTAGTAAATATTATGAATCAGGTTGAGATGAACAGGTTTGATTTAGTATCTTTTAATGTAACAGAATGTGTATTAGGAGGAATAAAAGAAGAGCTCAGTGGACTGCGCCTGATGACTGCAGAACCGGATGGTTCTGGATCAGCTCACGGCAGCTGAACGCATCAATGGGGAGTATGATTTCTTATCATGGTTTTGGACCATAATGTATAAGTTTGAGCAAGCTGTATTAATTGTAATCATGTCTCTGATTAAACAAATGCTAGCTCCATCAGCACAGCGGTTCGTACACCTGACCCGGTTTTATCAGCCTATGAGGACTCTGACGGCCTTTGGATCATACCAGGAATTGCGGAGAGATGGAGCAGAGTCAGGTGTATAGAGCAGAACCCTGATCGTGATCATTTTATGATCAAAGGAGGGATTGTGAGAAACATGAAAGATGTTCTGCTCTGTATGTATGTGTGTGTGTTTCTTGCCTTTTTATGTATGTGTGCTCATTTCACCCCAAATGTCAGTTGCTTGCCTTTTCATGAATAAGTGTGAATAAGATACTGAGTCAAATTCTCTCTTCCTCTTTATAATGTTCCACACGTCATGAAGAATGCTTATTTCTGTAAGTTGAATATATTGCACTTGTCCTCGTGGGGTGAACACGTGGACAAGTGGCTGAATGTCCAGGGCATCTTTCTGTGACCTTGTATGGCCTTGTTCCTTAATTACTACAGGATGCCCAATTTCTCATTCTTGGTCATAAGCCTTGTTGTCTCTTTATTATTGGCTGTTTATTGTCTCGTGAAGAATATATAAATCACATGCTTGATAAAGTTGAGTAGATTGGATACAGACCAACCATGTGGTGTTGTTCTTTCTACTTCCTTCGCAAAGTCTACAGAGACTCAGGCTCACGACTGCATCTGAGTGGGCACAGACATAGACAGACGGGACCGTGGAATCGTGGATCGTGACTAGATCCAAAATATTCCTAACAGTAACCAAGCAAACCTTTACATACTAAACATGAAATTCTTTCATGGATATTATACGTGTAGTGTAAATCCCTGGTTACAAATCATACTGGTTAATTCCTTGGTTATACAACATGGATAAAACATCAAACAGATTTTAAAGAGGTACATCAGGCTATAATAATTTATTTGTCATTTATACAAGTTACCACAGTTCAAAGCAATTGTCAGAATTATCTAGAAAGCCTAGGTATTGTTTTACATGCATTCTGTACATTTTAGAAGGTTAAATTGGTAAAGTACTGTGACTTTGTGTTGAATGTTCCTGGATTAGGACATTTGTTAGTATTCGAGATGTGCAAATCTGATGGTCTTTTGGAAACCTTTCAAAAAGATGTTTGCTTTAACACTGTGTGGAAGTGCAGAAGGTCATGCTGAGGGGCCTTTCTGACCCATGACCCTTTTTTCTTTAAATTGGGTTGTTTAGAGTGTCTTGACCATTTTATTGTCCAAAGACAGGCCTTCAGTAGGAAGTTGATGCTTGGTCCATTAATTTATTATGCTGAGGAATTCCAGGATTTATTATGCTGAGGAATTCCAGGAATTCCAGGTTGGGTTTTTCCTAGATTCAAATCATGTTTCAATTCATCTGCATGTACAATCCAACAGTATTTACAAATACAAATCTGTTATATACAGTACAAGGGAATGTAATGCAGAGGTAGGATCAGAGGTGTAGTGGTAAAAAAAGAGGTGGGTAAACTATAAATTCTGGTGGACCACAACATGGTCACCCGGTAAGGTGGGCCACTGCCTACCGGTGTATGTGTATCCTGATGACAGGCTATCATTTGATGGTACTTCCAAGGGTATCACTGGTTGTTCCCTCATCATAGGTCACACAATCACTATTCAATTCATACATTCATTTAAGTTCTTGTTAAAGAGACTCAAGAAGGAATAATATGGTTGAAATCTATAAAGTTTACTAAATGACAAAACAGAGAGAACTAAAATATTTAAGAGAGATAGAGAGGGAGGCTTATATCCAGGGCTTCCAATGCAATGCACTTGTACTGATTAGGGATTTGGGATTATTTTCATAGTCGATTAATCTGTTGAATATTTTCTTGATTAATCAATTAGTTGTTTGGTCTATAATAAGTCATGAAAAATGTGGATCAGTTTTTCCCAAAAGCCCAGGAGGATGACGTCCTCAAATGTCTCGTTTTGTCCACAACTCACATTTAACAAGCTGGAATCAAAGAATTTTTTACTTTTGTCTTAATCGATTATCAAAATAGTTGTCGATTACAGTTTTTTCCAATTGCTAATGTAGCAGGTGCAGATTAACGACAGAAGGATGAATCTGGTGCCATTATAATATGATAATGTAGGCCAGTGAGTGTTCAAGCAACGGAGAAAATGAAATAAAGTTTGAATTTGTCATGCTTGGTTTGTTCCGATCAGAGCATGCGCGGAGAGCGCATTTCTAAATATTCCGCTCCGCTCGCTCATTACGCTCAGGGTCGCTCGCTCAACCCAGAATGACCTGCTGGTTCAAAAATATGTAGAATATGTATCTTGATGCAGTCTGCTGCTTGCTGGCTACGCAAGAGATTGGTCAACACTGACAGTAATGCAGCGCAATATGAAAGACTGAAAGACTGAAATATGAAAGAAAAACCTATGAAACTAATAATGAACAATATAAAACTAAAACGGCGTAAGCTTAATTTAAAATGGCCTAGGAACTATAGGCTATTTAGAGGTGGATAAACGCAATTTAGAGGTGGATAAACGCACTTTAGAGGTGGATAAACGCAATTTAGAGGTGGATAAAACACTTTGGAGGTGGGTAAACGCTATTTCCGAATTTTAGGAGGTGAGTAAACGGCGTTTACGTGCGTTTAGCCTCCACTACATCCCTGGGTAGGATATGTTAGATAATATAGTTGACTAGACTGTGTATTGCACATAATTATAATATAGTTTTTAACTTGCGGGAAAAACTGTTCTGCTACCACAGCAGAGGGGGGTCAATGTTGGGTTGTTCCTCCTAAAGTCCACAATCATCTCCACTGTTTTGAGTATGTTGAGCTCTAGGTTGTTATGACTGCACCAATGTTCAACCTGCCTCCTGTATTCAGACTCATCATCATGAGGCCAATGACAGTAGTGTCATCTGCAAACTTCAGGACCTTATTTCAGAGGGGTCCTTGGTGGTGCAGTCATTGATATTTAGGGAGAAGAGTAGTAGGGAGAGCACACATCCCTGGGGGGCACCAGTGCTGATCGTACATGTGCAGGAAGTGAATTATCTACAAACCTCCTCTAATAGCCAGCCAGCCCCAGGAACTGCCTCACCCGCTTTTTGGTCTTGGGTCTCGGGCAGGTCACAATCGCCACGGTCTTGTCAATTTGGGGACGCACCTGGCTGTACCTCCACATGCACTTCTTGGGGTTTGCTGTGAGCTCCGCCCGCCACAGCGATCTCAGAACCACCCTCAGATATTGCATGAGTCGCTGCCAATCATTATTATAAATGATGATGTCATCTAAATAAGCAGTGGCATAAGCTGTATGTGGTCTGAGGATTCAGTCCATGAGATGCTTAAACATAGCTGGGGCCCCAAACAAGCTGAACGGAAGCGTCACGAATTGGTGCAATCCGAATGGCGTGGAGGAGGCTGTTTTCTCATGGAAAAAGGTGTCAAGGGAATCTGCCAATAACCCTTTGTCAAATCCAATGTCTAATAAAAATGAGCAGTACCTAAGCGATCGAGCAACTCATCAACCCGGGACATCGGGAACGCATCAAATTTAGACACAGCGTTGACTTTTCTATAATCCACACAGAACCACACAGACCCATCGCTCTTAGGCACTAGAACAACTGGGCTGGACCAATCACTGTGGGATTCCTCAATTACCCCCTTATCAAGCATCGCATCTAATTCTTCCTGAACTATTTCCTTCCGGTGTTTGGGCAAGCGATAGGGACGACTACGTACCACCACTCGCTGTTCGGTCTGGATGTGGTGCTGGATGAGGTTCGTATGACCCGGTAGAGGGGAGAACACATCTGCAAATTGTTGTTGCAACTTGGCAACCCCTGCGAGCTGAAACGGTGAGAGGTGGTCTCCACAAGTGACAGGTGTGTTATGAATAGACTTTGTGTTTACCTCTGGCCCGAGCTCCGCCCTCTCCGGAACTGCCGTAGCCAACGTCACAGGGACCGCCTCCCTCCTTAATTTCAGGAAGTTGAGGTGATATATTTGACGTGCGCCCCTTCTATCAGTTCGTTTTACCTCATAATTGAGTTCCCTGACTCGACGTGTGATCTCCAAGGGTCCTTGCCACTTGGCGAGTAATTTAGAGGTCGATGTTTGGAGTAATACGAGCACTTTATCTCCCGGTGCAAATTCCCTTAGCTGTCATAAAGTCGGCACTGTCGATCTTGAGCCTGGAGCAAATTCTTCTGTGTTAGTTGCCCCAGTGTGTGGAGTTTTGGTCTAAGATCAAGAACGTACTAAATTACATTTTTAGTATTTGAAGGTCGCTCCTCCCAAGTTTCGCGGATGACGTCAAGCACCCCACGCGGGCGCCGCCCATACAGCAGCTCGAATGGATACAAGCTGGTAGAGACTTGTGGGACCTCTTGTACTGCAAATAACAGGGGGTCAAGCCATTTATCCCAATTCCTAGCATCATCGTGCAAGAATTAACGAGTCATGTTCTTGAGGGTTTTATTAAATCGCTCCACCAGGCCATCTGTCTGTGGATGGTAAACGCTGGTGCGAATCAATTTAATACCCAATAATTCATAATGCTTGCATAGTGTACGTGAAATAAAGGTTGTGCCCTGGTCAGTAAGGAATTCTTCCGGAATCTCCACATGGGAGATTATTTTGAAGAGTTAAAGACTATTTTCAACACTACGTGCTATGTTGCACTGCTTCCGGATATCGCGTTAATCCACTAGGACTAATACAATGCGATGTCAGCGTGCTGTCCACTCTAAAAAGTCCTCTGCTTGAGCTCGCAGGATTTCAAAGAACTGTCAGTCCTGGTCTTGGCGCAGCTCAATCAGTGATTGTTGGTGTGTCTGATGCATCCTGGCAAGGGACTGGAGGATCTCGGCCAACTGGGAGGGCTCCATGGGGCGTACTTGGATCCTGGGTTTCAGCACCAGTGTAAAGAGTTATGGATGATAAGGAGGACACAAAGATGAGTTGCTCCTCTCAGGTAGGGATTTTAATGGGCATGCAGCAGTACTCACAGCTTCACAAATAATAAAACTCCCAGTAAAAACAATAAACACAAAGTTCTCTGACTTCAGGGAACACGCCAACACTAGACTGACATGTTGCTCTCTCTTCTCCCCACTGCCCGTGGCATGTGTGTTTTATCCGCTCTCCCTATGCTCACTGAAATTAGAGACAGACATTAGACATAATTTGGCTCAGGTGTAAGTGCCCTTACCGCTTCCCTCTCTCCGGACGGGCACTTGACCACACCCGCGCTGCCACACCAGGTTTCAGTCAAACAGATCACTTCCAAATATTATCTGTAATAACTTCATTTACAATTATCCTTACCTGCATATTATGTTTATCTTCAGTTTTTTTTTTTAAGTTTTGCCGTAATCATTTTTTTGAAGAATGATTTAGTGAGGGGTTTGTGTTTGGTAGGTCTGAAACAGACAGTCTCTATGTGATATACTGTATAGGTGATTTATTCTCTATGTGTTGTAGTTTATGTGACTGACTGACATCTCAAGGCAGCTAGCAGACATTTGGATTAGCCAGTTTGTCTGCTTCCAGACCTGGGCCCCAGTTAGTGAAATACTATCACTATTAAAACTATTAGCCAAATTACTAGAGAGGAGAGCGGCACCTTCCCTGGAGGAATAGAGTCTGTCCTCTTAAACTGGTCATGTCTACCCCAAAAATGCTTCCAATTGTCTATAAATCCTATGCTATTCTCAACACTGCTCAGACATCCAGTCATTCAGTGATACTAATCTACTATAAACGTCATCACCACAATGAGCAGGGAGGGGGTCAGAGCATATTACAGTGTCTGACATTGTTTTTGCAAGTTCACACACCTCTTTAACATTACCTCTTGTAATCTCTGATTGGCGAGTCTGGACATCGTTAGTTCTGAAATGAATTACAATTTTAGAAAATCTATGCAGATATGTCACCAATATCTACTGGCTTCTCTCTCTCACTGACCTCCACAAGTGTTCAGATGTATGTCTCTAACTCATTAACCTTCTCCGTCAGCCTGATTAATTCTTTATATTCATCACATGTAAATCCCTCACTGCTGATGGAAGAAACTATAGTAAACATTTGGCATACAATGCAGGAAGAAATAACATGAGCGGATGCCATGACTTACTGCAATTGTTTGTTGTTTTTGTTGTTAGTCAAGTCGTCATTTTTATTTGTATAGCGACTTTCACAACACACATAGTTTCAAAGCAGCTTTACAGAAGGTCAGGCATGAGCAGAAGATAAAACTATAATATCTATGATGTCTTAGGGTCATCATTATTATGGTTGTTCTTGAGCAATGAGGGTTTGAGATTGATGTGAATCCCTCACAATTGTTTGCTGATGTTGTGGAGGTTTCTGATCTACAGAGGTTTGAAACTGATGCGATAATATAACACAGAGAAAAATAATGTATGCAGTCAAAATGGGAGATGTAAACAAACAGGACAAATTGTGCGCATGTAAAATACACGCAGTTGAGACAGTAGAAAAGTGGAACAAAAAACAAAGCATACGGTAAAATGGCAAAGGATAAAATTATGAACATAGATGTGCTAAGCTGGCTAGCAACCTATAAACAAACACAGACTCATGAAGATTGCCAGCAGCAACCGGAACAGGATATGAGTGCTAGTGTAACTGGTCCTGCTCGACACACTCAGAACGGGATTCGAACTGACGTATCCATCATGTTAGGCAGGCATGCTAATGAGGAGGCAAAAGGCTAGAGTCTCTAATGCGCCTCTTGAGGCCAGGGGAGTGAGGTTTACACACTGCACAGCTACCTAGGAACCTGCAGGCCACAAAAAGTGGTGTAAAAAGTAGGATATTATGTAGTGAATGTAGTGAAGTATAAGTAAAAGTTCCCTAAAATAAAAATAGTCTACTCTGATAAAGAACAGATAAAGACAAATGTAGGCTAATTAAGTACAGTAACAAAGAAAAAATATTTTGTTAGAAATGACCACTTCACACTGGTTAGCTTAAATAATGATTGCCAGTCTTACTTGATAATCCCTTATGCAATTGTTTGCTGTTGTTGTGGTGGTTTCTGATCAGTAGAGGTTTGAGACTGATGCAATAATCTATATAAAACACAGAGAAGAAGATGAATGCACGCAGTCGAAATGCGAGATGTAGACAAGTGGAAAAAAAGGTGCGTGCTGTAATATACACGCAGTTGAGACAGTAGATAAGAGGAACAAATACCGAAGCATGCGGTGACATGGAAAATCTTTGATGAATCTCTCTATGGTGCAAGAAAACTCACAGTCCAGGGTTCCAGATGCCAAAGTTGTTATTGGGCCACCAACAAACTCGAGAAGGCCAGCTGTCTGTACTGAATACACAGTTCCAAGTGTAACCCCATTAAATTTAGGTAGTTAACAGACTCTTAATTTGAAGGAAAAATGTAGTAACTACTATTCTCCACTACTTTTCTCCATGACGAGTGAAATAATAGGAAAACAAGAGAAAGGGTGGAGAAAGAAAAAGACAATTCAGATTGTAAATATTTTAAATGAGAGTAATAGAGTGTAAGTAAAAAAAAAGTTTAAGTTCTTTTCTAGTGAAATCCGGGGGAAGAAACATCTTTTCATACGTTTATTCGAGGAATTCCGGTGAGTGTTTTGTTACTCCGTAATCAGTCATACGTGTTCAATTAATGTTTTACGGTAAGAAATATGATTAATAACTAACTGATGATGAGTAAATATTGAAATATGCATGTTGAGACGAAGAGATAAAGGATAGTTATGTTATTAAACCAATCAGAGTTTAAATCCAATGTGATGTTAAAATCAACCGTGTCACATGCAAATTAATGTGAATTGGTTTGTGTAAACAGAGTCATTTGATGATAGTTTGATACTGTTAATTAACCCTGGGGATATATTGTTGAAAAATAATCAATGTGATTTGATGAATATGACTATATCTAGCAGTCACGTGACTGCTTCTATTTTTTTTACTTCAATATTTATTTCCTGGAAGGATCAGACTTTATAAAAAAACAACAAGTGACAACACAAGGAAAAGACTTTCTGAACTGTGTTTCGGGAACCAGTTATTTCATTTATCATAATAAACAAGCCTGATTGTATTTTTTTGTTTTTTGTTTTATGGATTGTATGTTTACACATTTTTGAACTGTACCAATACAGTAAATATTTTTGTTATTTCGTTAACTAGATTGTAATGCTACTATGCCCATTCATTCAACCTGATCAGTTAAGTTAGAGTCCTACACTAGAGTGATGTAATATGTTACATGTAAAAAAAAAAAAGTGGCGAGCCAGACAGGAGGATTCTTATTGACAGCTTTAATTTTGATTATTCTTATTATTTTGCATTCCAAGCTTATATTCAAGTGCTCTTGTATGTTGAACCTATCTGAAATACAAATAATTGTGACACTTCTGCAGCTTCATCCATTCAAGGGTCAAAATGGCTGAAATCTTTCTCAGGTCGCATTCCAAGACCACCTGGTGAGGCAGACTTTGAGTCATGGTGTTTATACCTTCAGTTGATGTTTCAAGATTGTCTGCCAACTGATGTACAGCGCAGGAAAATTCTGGAAAGCAAATGTTGATCTTCTTGATTCTGCATATGGTCTTGTGGAGGATGGAGATGAGATATTCGCTAAGTTCCTCAACACTTATCAGATGGTGAGAAAGCCTCAGATTTCCTCCAAAGATTGCAAATTCTCCTCAGTTCTGCTGTGAAAAGAAATGGGTTGAAGAAAGCAGATTCCAACCGACAGTTACTCAAGCAGTTTTCTCAAGGGTGTTGAGATCAGTCACTGCTTCTGCTGTTACAGCTAGAGTTAAAACCAGACAAACCTGAATTTGCTCAGCTTTTGCTCCTGATTAGAACTGAGGAAGACAGACGAAGTTTACAGATTACAGCGTCACTTGGGTAGTTCCAGGGCAAAACCCTTCTTGAACGTTCATACAGTAAATGACGCGTCACTACCCTATGATTCAAATGTAGCCATTCTCACTGCTTACAGGTTGAAACTGAGGATCTGAGGAGACAGGTTGCAGAGTTGAAAATGCAGCTGAATTCTAAAAAGTCAAAGAATGAGCAGAAAGCAGAATCCGAGAAGAGTAAAGGAAATGAGCATACAGTGAAAACAGAAGTTCAGGCATATCAAACAATGTTGAAGCCCCAGCCAAAGGCTTGGTGTTTTGTTTCAAATGCGGTGGTGATGGCCATATAGCCAGACAGTGTGTGAATCCTCCTAACAAAGATGTTGTGGATCAGAAATACAAGGAGTTGAAGGCTAAGCAAAATGAGTGGAAACTGAAGTATGGTCCACAGTATGGTCCACATTTAAACTAGAAAGGGTCTCAATAGAGTGGCTCAAGATGATCTACTGATCCATCGTCCCACTTTGAATCAAAGATCTTGCAAAGTCAAAAGTGAAACTCATACACATATTCAGTCTTTCCCAAAAGATCCCCTAAATGGATTGGTGGGGCACCATTGTACCGCTTTACTTGTTATTGATGGGACCCCTTGTGAATGCCTTCTTGATTCTGGTTCACAAGTGACTACTGTGTCAGAATCTTTTTATAACTCATACTTGCAGTCACATTCAATCTTGTCCCTTGATGACTTACTTGAAATCGAAGGTGCTGGAGGGCAAGTAGTACCCTATTTGGGATATCTTCATCTCAGTCTTGAGTTCCCAGAAGAAATTGCTGGAAGGACAGCAGAAGTCCGTACATTAGCTCTGGTGGTTCCAGACTGCAAAACCAACAGTGAAATTCCAGCCTTAGTTGGGACAAATACTCTGGATATATTGTACAAAGTTTGTACCAAAGGTCTTGAGAGTCACCGTGGAAGTCCCCAGAGCCATGTATATGCAGCTCTTGTAAAGGAATTGCGTAACGAATTGCGTAATAAAACTGAGCTGAGGAATGGGAGGGTTGCAAATGTGAAGCTCCAAGGCAAAGTGGCCCACACAGTTCAACCGGTCAGAAGATGGTATTGACTGGATATGCCAGGAATGTTTCTCTGCCTTTGGGTACACCTATTCTTGTCGAGCCCTTTTACCATTCCAATTTACCAAGTGGGCTTCTGTTCTGTAATTATGTTCTCACTTGCCCAGCCAGGACTTCGTTCAGGGTGCCTGTTCTTGAACAAAACTGCACAGATCATGACATTAAAGTACCGTCAAAGAAGATCATAGCTGAGCTTTCAGTACCTCTTTCTCTTTCCAATCCTACCCAAACTGTAACAAAAGATTCCCCGCTTGCAGTGCCATGTGCGGAAGTGTGCTCAAACACTAAAGGCTCGATCACTCTTGACTTTGGCGAATCTCCTTTGCCAAAAGAGTGGAAAGCTAGGATCATGCAAAAACTTAATTCCATTCCCGAAGTCTTTGCTCTCAGTGATCTGGACTATGGCCACACTACAGAAGTCAAACATCGGATTCGCCTTCGTCGTTTAAACAACGAGCAAGGCCAATTCATCCATCAGACCTTGAAGCGGTGAGACTCCATCTTAAAGAGCTGCGCGATGCTAACATAATCTGTGAGTCAGTCAGCCCTTTTGATTCACCCATTGTGGTAGTGAAAAAGAAAAATGGTGCCATAAGTCTCTGTGTTGATTATAGAAAATTTAATAGCCAGACCATTAAGGACGTGTATGCCCTACCGAACATTGAGGAGGCTTTTCATCTTTGACTGGATCCAAGTGGTTTTCAGTCATGGATCTAAAATCTGGCTATTATCAAGACGAGGTCGAGGAAAAAGACAAGCACAAGACAGCATTTGTGAACCCAATAGGGTTCTGGGAATTCAATTTCATGCCACAAGGGGTCAATAACGCGCCAAGCTCGTTTCAACGTGTAATGGAGAAATGTGTAGGTAGTATGAATTTAAAAGAAGTCTTAGTGTTCCTTGATGACCTCATTGTGTTCTCCAGTACTCTTGAGGAACATGAAGATCACCTCATGCGTGTCCTCACCAGACTCAAAGACTATGGTCTGAAGTTGTCCCCTCAGAAATGCTATTTCTTCCAAACCTCTGTCAAGTACCTTGGGCATGTAGTGTCAGAGAAAGGTGTAGAAATCAATTCAGGAAAGATTGCAACACTCACCTCCTGGCCTAGACTCAACAACATCAAGGAACTGAAATCCTTTCTTGGATTTACGGGATACTATAAGAAGTTTGTGAAAGATTATTCAAAAATTTCTAGACCTCTTAACAGTCTAACTGCTGGATATCTTTCGCCTAAAATGCTGTCTGGTGTGAAAAGAGCTCATTTTTCCCCTGCAGACTGGACCTTTTAATGAAAAGTGGTCCTCAGTGTGTGAAGAGACCTTCCAGACCTTAATAAAGAAGCTGACAACTGCACCTGTCTTGGGGTTTGTGAACCCGAGGAAGCCTTATATATTGCACACTGACGCCAGTCTGCATGGACTTGGAGCGGCTCTATATCAAGAACAGGATGGTCAACTTAAGAGTCATCGCTTATGCAGGGCGTGGACTGTCCAACTGTGAAAGGCAGTATCCTGTTCATAAACTTGAATTTCTTGCCCTCAACTGGGCAGTGACTGACAAGTTCTTTGACTTCCTTTATGGGGCCAAATTTGTCGTCATGACTGACAACAACCCCTTAAACTATGTGTTGACTTCAGCCAAACTCGATGCTGCAGGACACAGATGGTTAGCTTCCCTCTCAAGTTTTGATTTCAGTATAGAGTACCGATCCGGGAAAAGGAACCAAGATGCGGATGGTTTATCCCGAAGACCACACATGCAGAACAAGTACAATCATAGTTCCAAGGAGGAGGACGATCGGACACAACACTTCATTTCTCGGTTTGTGAGAGAAGGATCAGAACCAGCATTCTCTAAGGGGGCTGTGAAAGCAGTGTGTCAGAGACATAACGTGCACGACAGTTCAGACTCTGAAGATGGAGCAGATATCGAACGAGCAATTGTTGAGTGTCTGGCCATGAGTGAAGAAGCTATTCCACATGATTTTCCACGTTTCTCCGGTAGGACCTGGGTCGGGGGCAGCTTTCAGACAAGTAGCTCTTACAGAACTGCATGATTCCGATGGCCACCTGGGCATTAAAAGGATGGTAGACCTTGTGCGTCAAAGGTTTTATTGGCCCAGAATGGCACTGGATGTAGAGGAGAAGATCAAGTCTTGTGAGAGGTGTGTAAGACGCAAAGCAAGAGTAGAGCGAAGTGCCCCTCTTGTTAACATAAACACAAGCCGTCCCCTCGAATTGGTATATATGGACTATTTATCCTTGGAGCCAGATGGAAAGGGCACAAAGAACATACTCGGAATCACTGATCATTTCACGAAATTCACTTCACCATTGCTGTTCCAACCTCTGATCAAAAGGTGAAGACAGTCTCCAAAGCCTTATGGATCCACTTCTTTATTCATTATGGGTTCCCAGAGAGACTTCATAATGATCAGGACCATGACTTTGAATCCTCTGTCATAAAAGACCTCTGTCAGTTGCTAGGTATAAAGAAAACCAGAACAACGCCATACCATCCACATGGCAATTCAGTGGAATGGTTTAATAGGACTTTTTTGGGGGTGCTCGGGACACTCTCTGAAGAAAACAAGTTGAGGTGGAAGGAATTTGTTCAACCCTTAGTGCACTCATAATTGCACAATTCTCCCCATACCAACTGATGTTTGATCGACAACCGAGCCTTCCCCTTAACCTTGCCTGACTCCCAGGAGCCCTGGTAAAGTGTCTCATTCAGAGTATGTAAAGAAAGTGAAGGAGAGACTTCAAGAGAGCTACCGACTAGACTAACGACTACATTGAACAGAGTGACAGAACTGCACAAAGGAACAAACAGTGATATGACCTCAAAATCAGGGAATCCATTCTAGAATTTGGTGACAAAGTGCTCGTTAGGAATGTGGGTATTCGTGGAAAGCATAAAATTGCTGACAAATGGAGTAAGATTGTGTATAGGATTGTGAAGCACATCGACAACTCACCCGTTTATGTTGTTGCACCTGTAGACTCAGAAGGTCCAGAGAGAACCCTACACAGGGATTTACTTTTACCCTGTAGATTTCTGCCTACTTGTATAGATGGATCTACAAGTGCAGAGTCTCAACCGAGGATAGAGTTTCAGTGTACCCCAGGATGCTCCCAAAGATAACATGGATGATGTTTCTGATCACATTCCGTAGGATCATGTAGTAGAAACTACTCACCCCAGTCACTGTCTTGGATTGAAACAATTGACCTCCCGCTCCCAAGCCAGCAAGTGGTTGAACTAGAGGGAGAAGTATGTAGTTCAGAAGAAGAGACTGCTGAAGATGTTTCCTGTGCAGTCTCCGGAAAGAACTAGGACATCTGAAAAGGAGGATTATGCAGAGTCAACCTTAAGCCGGAGGCTGAACAATTCTATCCACAGACAAGATCAGTGTTGACTGAATTGGAGGAAGAAACATCTTTTCATATGTTTATTTTGAGGAACTCCGGTGAGTTACGGATTGATAACTAAATGATGATGATAAAATATTGAAATATGCATGTTGTGACGAAGAGATAAAGGATAGTTTTGTTATTAAACCAATCAGAGTTTAAATCCAATGTGATTTTAAAATCAACTGCATCACATACGAAATAATGTGAATTGGTTTGTGTAAACAGAGTCATTTGATGATAGTTTGATACTGTTAATTAACCCTGGGGATATATTGTTGTGAAAAAATTTGATTATGTGATTTGATGAATATGTATCTATGACATTCAGTAGTTTTATTTATTGTTTGAGTCATACAATAAGCAGACAGCGGGTTTTTAAACAACCAGTTGAGTCTTTTGCTCTTATAGCCAAGCATTGAGGTGCTCGCCGATCCTTTCTTCATATTTCTCCCACACATGTCTTCTTTCTGGACAGCCCTTTTTCATAACACTTTCCCATGCATACTTAAACACAATCATCGACATCTCTATTTCTACTTGATTAAGTACATTACAGTGTTACTATAGATATATTTATATAAAAGTGATAAACTTTAATATGAATAAGCTCCTCTCTTTTTTGAGTTACTATCTGATTTATCACATAAAAGAAAATACAATAGTCATGCTATCTCCCTTACTATCAATCCAGGAGAAAAGTTTTCAATTAAAAACAACAGAAATAAAAGGTTCCCCTTCCTTTATGTTTGGTATGGTTTCTTAATCAATTTCTAGAATTCGTCCAACTCATCCAACCCAGGCCCCATGGTATATATTGTGGTCTCTACATTTGTTCCAGATGGTCTCATTGATACAGTCACCATCTGTTTAGCCATCATATTAGCAATCATTGATCTGAGGAAAGGTATAACACAACAGAACAACAATACAAACAAGGCCACACCTATAGCTATCATTATTCCCTCTTTAACGAGCCATGTTTTCCATGACCCAAAAAGGTATCAAACCAATTAACAAAAATATGATCTCTTCCTGCATTGGAAGTCACTTTCTCTCTTAACTCATGGCTTTTTTAAAGGAGCCATCAAGGGCTGTATTATTTGGAATATATATGCAGCAATCAGTTCCAAACCTTACACAGACAACCCCCTTATCCGACAATAGCCAGATCAGTTCAGTCTGTTTTGCCATGCCGTTTTACTAGTGGCCGCTAATTGATCTCCTAATGCCTTCATTGCCTCATCTGTGTAGTTAATAAATCTTTGCTGGTTGTAGTAGATATAGTTGATCAACTCTACATTTTTGTTAGCTGTTATCCATACAAACATTGACTCAAAGCCTGACTTTATCTCATTTCTAGCCTTAAATTCTTGAGGTATCCCTCTGGGTTGTCCAATTGCATCTGAGTAAACATTGGGGTTAGCATATGCTCTTTTCACTATGTGCCTGTCTTGGACAATTTTCCTTGGTGCAGTTTGGATCTCAGATTCAAAGGGGTCCCATGCTACCATGGTTACTTCTTGTAACAACCTAACTCTGGCGCATATTCTTTTCCACTTTCTCGATAGGGTAGTTTTTAACTGATTTCCTCCACATAGCCAAAAATAATCTGCTACAGTTTGTGTTTGTTCCTCATAAATTCTTATCACAGGAGCGGACAAAGTCTAGTTTTCACAGTTTGTAAGACAATTTCCTGTGAGCACACCTAGACACCTTGGGTTATAATTGTGGGGAAATTTTGTCCTACTGTTGCATATTGTGGTCCACTAAATCTGATCACATCTTCCTTACAATACATATTTTCATCTAAGTGCCATGTCATTTTACAGTTTCCCTTAAATTTTCCCATATTTACTTCCCCTTTAGATTTGTTAAAGTGTTCATATTCCAATTGTTGATCTATTGTATATGCTAGAGGACTTTCCCTTTTTCTATTATCTACACGAATATCCAGCCTTTGACATTCATCCCCCAACCCTTCCATATCATAATATCTGTAGTATCCTGGATTTCCCAGAAACGCTAGGCATTCAACAATGTCGCTATGGCAAAACAATGTTTTTTCTTTCTCAACGCTGTTCTCAGCATATTACCGAGCACAATCCTATACTCATATTGATTTGGAACTACCGCTAGTTTTTTCAAGGGAGAGGGCGAACACGTTCTAAAATTTGTCATCTTTGCTTGTTTTACTGTATATTCGGCCCATTTGTACCAATCGTTTTGATATGCATGTTCTAATAACCTTTCTTCTTCTACTAAATCTATGGAATCTGCTTAATATTCTGTATCTAATGGTGTCATCATAGTTTGATGGCAATTTCTCAGGTAGGTGTATGGAGAAGATGTTTGGCCCACCAAGTCCATATTCATAGTCATATGTATATGACGGGTCGAAGGCTCTTTTCTTTCTGTATTCTTTCTCTGGAGTATCTTGTTTCTGCTTAGCTTCATTGGAGAGACCATTCAAGGTCCTTGAGGTTGGTTGTAGGGTACTCATCCTGTGGTGTGCTTTCTGAGGGTTGTTCACCTGGGGATCCTGGACCTTCTTGGGACGTTTCTCCGGTAGGACCTGGGTCGGGGGCAGCACTTGTCCCAAGTACGTCAGCAATAATATCATCCATATCAATATTTCTTTCAGTTTCCACTCTTTCTTCTGCCTCCTGTAGCAATTCTTCTACCAGCTGTTTCTGAATCTGATGTAGCAGAACGAGCACTTTCTTCTTGTTCTTCTCTGTCTTCTTCTTCCTGTTCTTGCTCCTCTGGGACATGTACTTCAGTTTCTCTTTCTGTCTCAGGGGACTCTACTCTTACATACTCTTGTCCTTCCTCTGCTTATCTTTCTTCCTCCGAGGTTTCTCTGTTCAGTTCTTGTGGATCTTCTCCTGTCTTAGGTTGCTGATCTTGTGGCAAATTTCTCATTCGTGCCCTGGTGCAGTGATTCAAGTGTGATTCCACGTGTTACTGCCTCTTACCTTTACCACTGTCGGAGTTGCCTGTACTCCTTCGTAGGGCCCTTCTCTTCTAGGTTCGTGCCACCTTCGTCTGAATACCCTCGGGTGCACAAAGTCTCCAGGAACTTTTGGGCAAGGCCCTTCTTATTTTTTTATGTATAGGGGTCAACTGTCTCATATAGGCTGTTAGTTCCATCTCTAACTGTTCCAAGGACAGACCTTCATATGGCCCTCTTAGATAAGGCATAGGTCTTCCTGTCAGCCTTTCATGCAGGGTCAAATTAGTGATTCTGTTCATCTGCATGCAATATTTCATCAATGCCAGTGGAAGTGCATCAACCCAGTTGAGTTTAGTCTTTTGGCAAAGTTTTACAATTTTTGCCTTAAGATTTCCGTTCACTCTTCCCACCATTCCTTGTGATTGTGGATGGTAAACAACTATAAAAATAGTCTTTGTTTTATCCTCAGTTGTTGTATTACGGCTTTTACTGCCCTTTGGATAAACGCCAAACCATTGTCTGAACTAATTTGAGATGGTATCACAAATCTTGGAATTACTTCTCTTGTCAGGAATTTGATTACTGTTTGTGCTCTCTGATGGCACAGCTTCTACCCATCTGATACACCAGCATGTATCTTTTTCCTCGAACTGGCTTTATCATGTCTACATAATCCATTACCAGATGTTTAAATGGTCCCTCTGGCACTGGTATGTTTCCAATTGGAGCAGATGTGCCTTTCCTGACATTATGTTTTTCGCATATTTCACAGTTAGCTAAAAATTCATCTACTGAGGCTTGCAAATATGGGGACCAGTAGCCTTGTTGTTTTATTTTTTACATTACCTCCCCCCTCGTGCAATGATTAAATCCATGCACATCTGAAATTAGCATATTCAGGAGTGCTACTGGAGCCAAACTTTCCCATCATGTGATCTCCATATTCCATTCACATCCCCAGTCGCCCCTCTCTGTTGCTACTTTGTTAATTCTGATTGGCCAGCTTGGTGTTGTATTTGTGCAATATCATCTAAATTTGGTTGAATTTGCAGTATAACCTCTACTGTGGCCATTATTGCCACCTGGCATCCTGAGGCCTCTCGCGCATAGGGGTCTGCTGCATTATTTTCTTGGATGACAAAGTCTTTGCCTTTTGTGTGAGCCTGACATTTAATTATGGCAAACTTCTTTGGATACATCATGGCTGAAATTAGTTTAATTATCTGATCATTATGTTCTGTCACTCTTTTTAAACCCTCTTTGTTTCCAAACTGCCCCAAACATATGACAAACTCCGTTTGCATATGCAGAGTCTGTGTAAATATTTACATTCTGTTTTTTTTGTTATCAGGCAGGCTTTGGTCAATGCTTTTAATTCTGCCAGTTGTGCTGAGCATGGTTGTTCACAATGCTGGACCACAACTAGCACACAAAGGTCTCTCCTTCCTTTTTCGCTATGGCATACCCAGCATGATTCCCTAAATGATCTCTAAAGCATGATCTGTCAACAAAATAATGTGTTTTTGCTTCAAACATTGGAGTTGATTCCAGATCAGGTCTTAGGCGTGTGAAAGCCAATGAGTTTGCCACGCAATCATGTGGTGCCCCTTCATTCTCTAAGGGAATATCATTTGCTGGATTTTCCATTGTGCACCTTTTCATGGTTACATCTGGATATGTATCAATGTTGAGTATGTTATTCTTCTTGTCTGCATCAATACAAACTTTCCTTGTCCTAGTAGTTCTATTATTTTGTGATGAGTTTAAATCACAACTGGGTACACCATAGTCACCGTAGAGGCTTTTTCATATCATAGTAGACTCTCATCCCTAAAAAGGTAATCATCTGTCCCACTGTCTGTGGTTGTGGTGCTTTGCTTATGCCTTCCAATTGGCTAGGTAACATTGCCTTAGTTTGGTGTGCAATAATTCGTCCCAAATATTCCACCTGTGGTAGACAATACTGTTTAAAGTTTATCTTTAGATACTTTATGACCTCCCTCAGCCAGTTTAGTAAGTATTTTGATTGAATCTTGATGACACTGCTCCAATATTGGTGAGCAAATCAATAAGTCATCTACATATTGTATTAATGTACTATCAAGTCTGACATCTTCTAGATCCACTTTCAGTACTTGATTGAACACATGCAGTGAATGCTTGAACCCTTGAGGCATTCGGGCGTATGTATTTTGTTTTGTTTGTATTTTGATAGGTGAATGAAAAAAACAGTCTTCCTTCCTCTGCTAGAGGTATGCTGAAAAATACAGAACACAAGTCAATTACATTAAAATAATTGGCAGCTGGAGGAACATTATTCAGCAGCGTATGCGGATTGGGTACCTCTGCTGGCGAATATTCTTTGTTAACTGCTCTTAAGTCATGCACTAATCACCATTTTGATTTATCTGTCTTTGTTTCTGGTAGTATAGTATATGGTAGTATGTATTGCAACAGCTTGATGTTTCAATTAATACTCCTGCCTTGAGTAGCCCTTCAATAGTTTTTTTGATTCCTGATACTGCCTCATTTTAGTGGGTATTGTTGTTTCCGGGGAGGTCGTGTTCCTGGTTTTATTCTAACTGGATTTGTGGATTTCACTAACTCTACGTCTGTATCATGTTGTGACCATATTTCAGCTGGCACTTGTTTTTCCATTTCTGCCATTAGTTTCACTGTTTTTTAATCTAACTTTTCCTCGGTAGTAATAACAACTACTTTGGTTGTTCCTAGCATCTCTGTGGTACACAAATTTTTTAGGTGCGTTTTGTCTGGTGACTCTAAGATCAGGGGATTTCTGTCTTTTCCCACTCAACTTTTTCTGCTTTTTTGTCATCATTTCATGAGTCTGGTACTTGAAGCCATTTGTCTATGAAATTACTTTTCTCAATTTGAAGTGCGGCCCCCTCTTGTTCAACAACTATATATTTTGACATTAATGAGATTTTCTGTTGCTTTATTTTACTCAGCCATTCTTTCTCCAGGTCTGGATCTCTTGCTGTGTCATTTATTAGCGTACAATGATATTCAGTCCCTGATGATCCTCAGTTGATATCATTGGAAGCTGACCCCTCCCCGTAAGATTCTCTGGGCATCCCAAGTAGCCCTGTGGTGGTCCACACCATGGGTTAAGTGGACCTTGTGCCTGTTGTTGATAGCCTTGCTGCCAGGCATTGGCGTTTGCCTGTTGTTCCGGGAGCCAAGGATTCATAGGGCAGTCTCTTCTCCTATGTCCTAGTTTATTACATCCCCAGCAGGTGTCAATGTTTCTGGACCCATTGTTCTGTCTTCCTCTTCCTCTTCCACCTTGAGGTGTTCGATTCCTCTGTTCGGTTGTTCTGCAATTATAAATTATTGTTGGTGTAGGATCTTGCATTGCTTGTCCCGGGGTTGGCATTACATTTTGAGCATTCGGTATAGGTGGCATTAGAGCAAATTGTGTTACAGATGCAGGTTGATACATGGGTGCAAGCAGTATACATGGGTCAATAGGCATAGTTGGCACATTCGGGACCATTGGTACATGTGCATTGCTTGGGATCACTGGCATTTACTATGCATTTACTAGTGTCATCACTGAGGTTGGTCCTTCCTTTTCTCTTACAGCCGTTTGGAAGTTTTTTCCTTTTTCCCGTCAGTTCTTCTTGTTGTAAATGTTCCAGTTTTTTACGTACTTCTCTCCTGTTGTTTCAGTCTTTCCTCATTTTTCCTGTGGTGTTCTCTGCATGAACCACATGTGCACAGAACTTTTTTGGTGATTTAGTGGTTAATCCTAACACATCTTCCAATCTGTCTTTGACTGGTGCGGGCATTGCGTCTATTATGGAGGATTGGAACATCGCTGTCATCTAGCAGTCATATTTCCCTTTTATTACAATAGGGTATTGTGGCACTTGATCGTACTGCTGGGGCTTTTGCTCAGACTGTTCTGTTTCATCTTCATCATCCGAGGGTACAATACTATCCTTGGTTTTTTTTCCTGGTTTCTTGTTAAAATCTTCATGCCTTACTTCTTTTCCACCTCTGCTCTGGCAGATCTTCAAGGTAAAGATTTCCAGAGACTTCCTTGAATTCTTCCATGGGCCTGTTTATGGGGGTACTTGTTTCTGGGTACTCATGTTGTCTGTTTATTGTTTCTATTTCATCCATGATCCTTTGTTGTCTTGCCATACTCTCTTCTATTTGTTCTTGTGTCAGTTTGATTGCACATTTGGTCTTTTGGTGTTAATGCCATTTTTCTTTTACCACTGTGTGTGCCTTACGATGATTTTTATACCTCTTTAACCTCAGACCGTTCTTTCTATTGTGCTAGTCTTCACCAGGCTGGTCAGACGAGGACCACTAAAAGCATCGACCCCTGACTTCCCCTGGACTTTTGCTGGGTGGAGGACTTCTCACTATTCATTTTGAGGAATGCTATTCATTTTTTTCAGGTACTTCAATACAGCATTTGTTTGTTTTTTTGTTTAATGGTTTTGCCAGCTACTCTTCTTGTCCCAGCCTACACAAGTTATTTTGCATCTAAATAATGTCTCTCATTAGGATTATTAAATCAATACTCCAGGGTCTTCCCACAGCAAACCAGCGACCTGTTGCAATTACCTGGCATGCCAAGCATATAAAGGTAAGATATGAGGTTCATTTTATTTGGCATTTCTCCCATGTAGTCACAGAAATATTTATTTAATCTCTTTCACATTGCTCCAGATAAAAAGGTTCAAGGAATCTGGTCAGGTCAGGTCTTCTCTTTCATTTTTATGTAATATGCCCTTTCCTCTTTTTCCTCTTCTTTTTATTTCAGTTTTCCATTATTTATAGGGCTTGATCACTTTTTTCAGTCTTTATTATAATTGGTTGCTTAAATATTTATCATATTATCTTTGTGTTTTATTGTTTATTATTTGTATTATTTTATTTACTTATTTTCATTTCTGACTTTGATCAGTATATATTCTTTTTATTCTTTTCAAAGTACAAATCTTTATTTTGAATTTTAATAGTTTTTTTCATGTTTTTTCTTTTATTGTTTACATAATAAATTTTATTGATTTTTCAGAGTTAACTGTTTGCTTATACATGCTATTTATACTTGCTTATACAAGTACATTTTCTGTCAAACTCCTACTTTGAACTATTCCTTGACTTTTGCTCAGTTTTTCATTTCTCATGTACTTCCACCCACAGTTCTCTTGTCTTCTGTGAGGGATCCATGCACATTTTGTTCCCTCAGTTGTAGTGGCTGGTACTATTTCCTCATTAACATCTTTGTAAAATATCACCTTGCTTTTCCTCTGTACCTCTCTTATCTTAGTGGATATTTCTAAGACAACATTCTTCATTCTCAAGATTGTTACTCCCTTGTCATCTGTCTTTGCTTGAGTTTCCCAATAGTATGCCATGTCACAGTTAAGGGCATATGTTAAGGGGATATGCACCGGTTTGGCTGGTACCCTCCAAGCGCCAAGATATGTCCTGGAAAATCTTGAAGATGCAAAAAACTCTCATAGTCCAGGGATCCAGATGCTAAAGTTGAAGTTTATTGTGCCACCAACAAACTCGAGAAGGCCACATGTTCATTCTGAATACACAGTTCCAAGTTCTCAGTTATATACCTTTTAGTTATCTTTCTTGGACCCATCAATCTCTCAAGTCCACTATCTCTGACCAATGGGCCCACACTTTTCCACTCGCCACCATTATCTTTTAGGCCTTCTACTTTTTATCTAATGGTGGAAATTCCTTCACTTACCTATTTTTTCTTTCTTCCATAGAATATACTGTTCTCTACTTTCCATAGAATGTACTTTTTCACACCTAATGTAAGGGACTTTCTCCACACTTGGACTTAATGGCCAAGATACACATCTGTCTCCTTTTACCTTATAATAACATTATATTGGTTACCTTCATTTGTTTACACATAATACTGATTCATTATTTTAGAAAATATACCATAGCGGCAAAGTATAAAACGATGAACATAGAGGAATAAGTAAGTAGGTGGGGTCGGCTACAATCTTTTCTGCCTGCCTCAGGATCCTGGAGGCATACAGGTTCTGGAGAGATGGCAGATTGCAGCCACTCACCTTCTCAGCAGTCTGCTTTTGACCATGGCAATGGCAGCAGTGTACCAGATGGTGATGGATGAGGTTAGAATTGACTCAATGATGGAGGTATAGAACTGCACCATCGTTGTCTTTGCCAGGTTGAACTTCTTCAGCTGCCGTAGGAAGTACATCCTCTGCTGTGCTTTTTAAATTAAAGAGCTGATGTTCATCTCCCACTTGAGGTCCTGGGAGATGATGGTTCCCAGGAAGTGGAAGGACTCTACATTATCAACTGTAGAGTCACACAGGATGATGGAGGTGGATGTGCCCAATGAGGTTGTTGTCATCCGCAAACTTCAGGAGCTTGACAGACTGGTGACTGGAGGTGCAGCTGTTAGTGTACAGGGAGAAAAGTAAAGGGGAAAGAACACAGCCTTGAGGGGAACCAGTGCAGAAAGTCCGGGAGTAAGAGACATGTTTTCATAGCCTCACATGCTGCCTCCTATCAATTAATAAGTCTGTGATCCACCTGCATGTGGAGTCAGGCACACTCAGCTGGGAGAGCTTGTCATGTAGCAGACCCGGGATGATGGTATTGAAGGCGGAGCTAAAATCCACAAACAAGATCCTGGCATAAATTCCTGAGGAGTCCAGGTGCTGGAAGATGAAGTGGAGGGCCATGTTAACTGCATTGTCTTCTGACCTCTACTGGGGTCCAGGAAAGAATCATTGATGGTTTTGAGGAGGGACAGAGGTCAGGGTGACAGGTCTGAAATCGTTAATTTATCGAAAATCTAAACCTTATGTACTCTTTATTGCCATATGACAATATATTTCTATTAGGGCTGTCAAACAATAAAATTTTTCTATTCATGATTAATCACATGAGTGGACAAAAAAGGCTTCATTCAGATGTGTGTATTGTTTTTCAGTTATTTACACACAACCTACCCTACCAACAGAGTTAGCACAACAGAAAATGAACAGCACATTTCAAAATATGTAAAGTAAATCTCTCTCTCTCTCTCTCTCTCTATATATATATTTAGTTGTAGGTGTGTTATGACAGGACATATTTGCTTCATTTTTATGGTGTTTTAACAGACATAATGTTCTGTTAATGTTCTGGTCATGTGACTATTAGTACCACTTGTGTGAAAAAAGACTGCACTTTTACAATTGACAGCTCTGTGTAAAATGCATCAACAATTCCTTTTAGACCCCTTTCACCCTGTTCGGTGGGATTAAATGGGCTTATGATTTCTGAGGCCCCAAGCAACTGATCAACCTGGGGCCCCATTTAAAAAAAAATGCTTACAAAATAAAGTAAAATGTATTTAAATCATAATTTTAAATTCATCCTATCAGCTGTTATAGCCAAGTACATTTAAAATGTTTATTGAAAATAAAAATCTAGTTAGTTAATGCATGTTTTCTGCATGTAATGCATCATCTGTCGCTCACTTCGACGTCGTGTCAAAGAAGCGACAATAGGGGTCTCTCTTGAGCGCCGAAAGATGCCTCTGATCTATGAAAAAAGGCCAATGAGAGTTGGCGAACATATTTGCATACCCCGCCTCCGGATACGGATATAAAGGCGAGGGAAATACGCTCGTTCATTCAGTAATTTTCTTCGGAGCCGATGGTCGTGTGTATGCTGTCAGCTGCGTGTAACACAACTGATCCTGCTTCTGATCCTCTGACGCTCTGCTGCTGTTGGATTTACGGCGCACTTCAGCGGCTTTTTCTCTTCTCTGCCGGCGTGCAGTTTGCCCCTGGGCGCTTCGACAGCGCAGAGTTAAAAGAGTTCCTTTCAAAAAGAGTAATATTTCTCCATAAAGAGTTTATTTCTCTAAAAGAGCAATACACAGTGGTGTTGAACGCCCTTTTCATGGCGCGTCTTTATAAAGATGCCATTCAACCCCTGTGTAGTTCCTGGATGCGGTAGAGTGCTCTCCGCTTCTGACGGCCACAGGCGCTGTCTCGTGTGTCTGGGCCCCGATCACACCGAGGCAGCGTTCGTTCATGGATGGTTCATGTTCTCACTGCGAGAACATGACCATGGTAACGTTGCGGTCGCTGCTTGCTTTCAATAGAAAGCACGCCACTCCAGCCGCCCCCCGTATCGCTCCTTCTTCCCACGGGATTGAGGACGATGCGGCTGGCAATGGAGGCGATTTGGGGAGGGCAGCAGGTGTGCTTCCGCCGGGCACGTCCCCTCGGACCACCCACCCCCCGACACGCTCGTTAACCTCCGTCCAGCCTCGAGGTAACGGCGACTCGCCTGCCTCCGTCGGAGAGTGCGGCATCTGATGCTGACTCTTCCCCTGGGCAGATGTCCGACATGCTTGCCCGGGCCGCCGTCGGGGTGGGGTTGGACTGGAAACCTCCACCCTCCCCACACCCATCACGGTTGGATGACTGGTTCCTGGGGTCTCGGCGCCGCTCACAGCCACGCCCCCCCGGTCCCGTTTTTCCCGGAGGTGCATGACGAGCTGACGTCTTCATGGAGAACGCCGCTCTCCATTCGTCAAAAGCCCTGCTCGTCCGCTCTCGCTACCCTCGACGGCGGAGAGGCCCACGGGTACACGGCGATTCCCCAGGTGGATAGGGCAGTTGCACTCCATCTTTGTCCCGGTGACCCTACCACCTGGCGCGGACGCCCTGTACCCCCTTCCAAGGCCTGTAGGACTTCATCCTCATTGAACAACAAAGCCTACAGCGCCGCGGGACAGGCCGCCTCCGCCTTGCACGCCATGGCCATCCTGCAAGTCCACCAGGCCAAGGCGCTCAGAGATTTGCACAAGGGTAGCCCTGACCCCGATGTGCTGCAGGAACTGCGCTCAGCGACCGACCTCGCCCTCAGAGCCACGAAGGTCACCGCGCAGGCACTCGGGCAGGCGATGGCCACCCTTGTGGTCCAGGAACGTCATCTTTGGCTAAACCTGGTCGAGATGCGTGAGGCTGACAAAGTTCGCTTCCTCTACGCTCCTGTCTCCCAGCTTGGCCTCTTTGGCGACACCGTCGAGGACTTCGCCCGGCAGTTCTCCGCGGTGAGAAAACAGACGGAGGCTATATCTCACATCCTGCCTCGCCGCAAACCTGCCGCCAAGGCCACTGCCCCGTCTGCTCGCCGAGGGCGTCCCCCTGCGGCTAAGAAACCTGCTCTGCCTCTACCCGGGCCCAGCTCTCAGCCCCTGCGTCGACCACATCGCAGGAAGCAAACGCCCCCTGTCTCCCGGACTCCCTCGAGGGAGGGAGAAGGCTCCCAGGCGGTCCTGAGACGGACCCAGCGACACAGACGTTAGCTCAGGAGGTGGTAAGACCACTCCGTCCCCCGGTGGAGGGCCGGGAGGAGAATCTTTTGTTTCTAAACAATTTAATTTGCCGCCCCCCCTTAGATGGGGTTGCGGTACCCACATTCTCTATAAAAGAGCTATTTCCTATGTCTCTGGGTCACCTGGCCCGCAAATGCCGTTCTCACGGCACTTTGCCCTCAGATCTCAACAGTCCTGGCTTCCTGGACACAGACCACCCGTCTTCAGCCCCACGACTGTCCCCCGGCCAGCCGGTTCCAGCAAGTCTAGAGGACGCCTACTCAGGACCTCCTCCTCAGTCACCAACCCACCCCCTGCCGGGTGTGCGGAGCAAGGTAAGTGCTTTGAGTCTTTTCTCAGCACATCAGCCGCGGGTCGCCCCGTCGCCGCCCAACGCTGCCCTACCTGCTCCGCCGGGTACGTCCAAATTGATTGTCCCTTTGGTGCCCCTAGCGCAGAGGTTGGACGCGTGGCTTTCACTTCCCAACCCGTCTCGCTGGCTGGCCCGGACCATCCGACTCGGTTACGCAATTCAGTTTGCCAGGCCCCCGCCCCCGCCCCCCTTCATGGGCATCTGCTTTTCCGCAGTACACGGCGAACACGCCCAGTCTCTGCGCGCGGAAATCGCGACTCTTCTGGCCAAAGTCGCGATAGAGCCTGTCTCTCCAACCAAGATGAAGAAGGGTTTCTACAGCCCTTACTTCATCGTACCCAAGAAAAGCGGCGGCTTACGACCAATCTTGGACCAGCGAGTTCTCAACCGAGCATTGCACAAACTCCCGTTCAAAATGCTCAAGCAGAAGCACATCTTAACCTGCGTCCGGCATCTAGATTGGTTCGCAGCGATAGACCTGAAGGACGCGTACTTCCACGTCTCCATCCTGCCCTGACACCGCCCCTACCTGCGGTTTGCGTTCGAGGGCCAGGCGTATCAGTACAAAGTCCTCCCCTTCGGCCTGTCTCTGTCCCCTCGCGTATTCACGAAAGTCGCAGAGGCAGCTCTTGCCCCGCTCCGAGAAGCCGGCATCCGCATACTCAACTACCTCGACGACTGGCTCATCCTGGCCCACTCGCGAGAGTTACTATGCGCCCACAGAGACCAGGTGCTCAGGCACCTCAGCCGTCTGGGGCTTCAGGTCAACTGGGAAAAGAGCAAGCTCACCCCAGTTCAGAGCATCTCTTTTCTCGGGATGGAGTTAGACTCGGTCTCAATGTCGGCACGTCTCAACAACAAGCGTGCCCAGTCAGTGTTGAACTGCCTCGCCGCCTTTAGGACAGGCACAGCGGTCCCCTTAAAACTTTTCCAGAGGCTCCTGGGGCATATGGCATCCATCCTTGCCTGGTGGAGAGTGGAGGCTTCACCCCCACTCGGTTCAGCTGATTTGGGAATGGTTCGGCAAGGCCCAGGTAGACCTGTTTGCCTCCCGAGAGACCTCCCACTGCCCGCTCTGGTACGCTCGTTCAGAGGCTCCCCTCGGGGCAGATGCACTGGCACACAGCTGGCCGTTGGGGCTGCTCAAGTACGCATTCCCCCCAGTGAGCCTTCTTGCACAGGTGCTGTGCAAAGTCAGGGAGGACGAGAAGCAAGTCACTCTCGTGGCTCTTTACTGGCCCACCCAGGCCTGGTTCTCGGACCTCGTACTCCTCGCAACAACCCCTCCCTGGCGAATTCCCCTGAGGAAGGACCTTCTTTCTCAGGGACGGGGCACGCTCTGGCATCCGCACCCAGACCTCTGGAACCTCCACGTCTGGCCCCTGGACAGGGCGTGGAAGATCTAGCTGGTCTACCACCCACGGTCGTAGCCACGATCAATGTGGTGTATTTTTATCAAGTTGAGTATACATTAATCAAGTATAATCGATGCCATTTTATGCTACAATTATTTCTGTTGGTCATATGTGTTTTTTGTGTATGTGAGTGGTTCAGCATAAAAGTCTGGGAATGGAATGTCAGAGGTACATGGACATTCACACATAAATGACATACAGATGTTTCCTATTTACTTTTGAAGCTAAAGAAGATATATGATGAGGTCCCCTCTTAGTAAATTGTTTTTACATAGTGTGAAAATAGTTCACAAGGATGTAACTGAAGCCTTCTGGTTTAAAGATAAAGAAGATTTGTTAGGGCTCCAAAGATGTTTTTCAGCTCAAAACAGGATATTCATTGTTTTAGCCACACCTTGTGAGACCTATGTAAGCGTGTGCAAAATTCAAGACACCAGTTGTTTCTGCAGGGGCAACTCGGCTTTATGGTCTGATAATAAAGTCTATTATCTTCTGAAATCAAAAACTCCAAGTCTTTAAGAGTGAGTTTTTCACAAATCAGGCAAGAACCACAACATCAACCAAGCCAGAGCCCCTTCTACCAGGCAACTCTACGCCCTGAAGTGGCGTCTGTTCGTCAATTGGTGTTCTTCCCGGGCAGAAGACCCACAGAGGTGCGCAGTTAGGTCGGTGCTCCTGTTCCTACAGGAGAGGTTGGAGGGGAGGCTGTCCCCGTCCACCTTGAAGGTGTATGTTGCCGCTATCGCAGCTCACCACGACCCAGTAGACGGCAAGTCTCTGGGTAAGCACGACTTAATCGTCAGTTTCCTAAAAGGCGCCCGGAGGTTAAACCCCTCCCGGCCAAACCTGTTCCCCTCCTGGGATCTCTCGGTGGTCCTCGCCGGTCTTCAGAGATCCCCTTTCGAGCCGCTAGAATCAGCTGGACTCAGGGCCCTCTCTCTAAAAACGGCCAGCTGATCACGCTCGCCTCCATCAAGAGGGTCGGGGACCTGCAAGCATTCTCTACTAACGACACTTGCCTGGAGTTCGGTCCGGCAGACACTCATGTGATCCTAAGACCTCGACCGGCTATGTGCCCAAGGTTCCTACCACGCCCTTCAGAGATCAGGTAGTGAACCTACAAGCGCTGCCCCGGGAGGAGGCAGACCCAGCCCTCTCACTATTGTGTCCGGTACTTGCCTTGCGTGTCTACTTGGAACGCTTCAGGCGCTCTGAGCAGCTCTTTGTCTGCTTTGGAGGACAGCAGAAAGGGAACGCTGTCTCCAAACAGAGGTTGTCTCACTGGGTGGTGGAGGCCATTCAGTTGGCCTACCACACCCAGGCCGTGCCACTTCCCTTACGGGTTCAAGCCCACTCCACTAGGAGCGTGGCAATGGCATCCTCATGGGCACTGGCGAGGGGCACCTCCCTAGCAGACATTTGCAGAGCTGCGGGCTGGGCAGCACCTAACACATTTACGAGATTCTACATTCTCAGGGTTGAGTCAGTCTCGTCCTGTGTTTTCTCAGGTCCAAGCCCGTAGAACTCGGTAGACGTCAACGATCTGACCGGGTGAATCGCTTGCCAAGGCAAAACAATGCGCTTATGTCCCAGAGGACCTAGGACCCTGGTTGATTCCTCCCTAGCCCTTCGGGCCAGCAGCAGTTCAGCGGAGGAACTTGCTGGTCCAGTCCACTACGGGTACCCCAGGCTACCCCTACTAGAATAGGTGCTCCACAGATCAGGCCTCCTACGGGACTCCTCCTGTGTGTACTTCCGCAGTACGGTCACCTTATGAGCTGACCCGCGTCTCCCTTAGGCAGTCCTTTGCTGCCCTCCGGTCGCCGTGTTGTAGCAACTCCCCCCTCCTCAAGGTTGGATCTACCACCGCGCCATTCTTCCCACATGTGACCCAAGAGGCCTTGTGATGTATTTTGCCACCTCTACCTCCCCTTTCGGGTGGGTGTGGCCTCCGCAGGGTCTTTTCCCCCTGAAAGAATAGGAATTCGGGTAAGACCCCCTTCCCTCGATGCGGTAAGGGCCCCGGCTGCTCTTGCTCTATGCCGAGAAAACATAGAGAGAAAAGAGGCCCAGCCAGGCTTGGCCCGTTCCCTAGTTGGGAGCGTCATCTTGTTCCCCCCTAGGGTAACCAAAAGGATGCTGACGCTTTTTCGGGGCATTGGGGAAGAGTACGTGCAGCTCTTCCCCACAGTTGGTGGCTTGTGCACGTAGAAATACCTGCCCGCTTCTGTGTCAGCAGTACACATACACGGCTCAGCGCATGGCGAGTTTTGAAGTGGACCCCTAGTGTCGCTTCTTCGACATGACGTCGAAGTGAGCGACAGACGGGGAACGTCTCGGTTACGTATGTAACCTCCGTTCCCTGATGGAGGGAACGAGACGTCGTGTCTTCCCGGCCACGTCGCTGAGGCGAGCCGCTGAGGTGCCCGGAACACTCCCGGCTCCTCAGAAAAATCCTGAATGAACGAGCGTATTTCCCTCGCCTTTATATCCGTATCCAGAGGCGGAGTATGCAAATACTGTTCGCCAACTCTCATTGGCCTTTTTTCATAGATCAGAGGCATCTTTCGGCACTCAAGAAAGACCCCTAGTGTCGCTTCTTCTACACGACGTCTCGTTCCCTCCATCAGGGAACGGAGGTTACATACGTAACCGAGACGTTTTCCACAATAAAGTGAAATATATATATATATATATATATATATATATATATATATATATATTTACCTGCGTATATTTTTACAAAACAAACTTTTTTAAATGAACAGGGTGTGTAAAACTACACTAATATTTTGCAATTCATTTTTTATTTATTATTATTATGTCAACTATAGTTTATCGATAAACTTTTCATTGAAACAGTATTTTTATTATTACTTTGAAGAATTGTTGTATTCAATAGTAATATATTTCTGTCTTATTTAATTTACTTTCACCAGGACCTTCTATTCTGATGCTGCAGTTCAGTTGTTCAACATGTTGCAATAGGCTGTATTTTATATTACCATCGTTGGCAACATTCTTTACAGTATTGTAACAGTACACATACAAGTCACAGTGGCCCCTCAGCACACTGTGACTTGCAGAAGGAAAAACAACATTGCTTAAATTTCTGAACTTTGCTTGGTGCAAAACAATCTGGAATAAAGTTAAACATTGTAACAGTCACCTCTTTGCAACCTGAATTTGTTCAGGACATAACATTTTTGAAACAATTTTGGAAGGCCTGCATATTGTTTTCATAAATTACAAACCTGAACCAAAAGTCCTACTTTAAAAACTGACCCAATCCGGTGGACCTCTAAAATGAACAGCTCTGAGAGTGCTGACAACAGCATATTTGCGTGTGACAACAGAACAACATGCCACCCCTCAAGTGTTTTTTTCAGCACTCTACTGGGGCGAGGGCCCCCGATGTCCTGGGCCCCACGCAAAACCGCTACTGAAATTACTTGCAAGGTTCCAACATTTTCTGCTCTTCTAGAGTGGCTAGTGAACTATCTAATGCACTTTTATGCAGAGATGCTGTGATTGAACCTTGGAGGCAGGGCGCAGTTATCTAGACAATTTCAAAAATAATTTTCGCTGCGCTGCCATGGAGGACAGTTTGCGTTATTCCCGTTTCGCAGCCAGTTTAAAACTCTAGCTCACAGAACACACACATAATCAACTGATTAACAGGTGAATAGATCTCGAAATTCATGCACAAACTCAACGGGAGAGTTCATTCATGATAACATGTAAACAAATAACATAAAAGAATGTCTCGCCTCCGTTTTGGGTGATTCAATCAGAAGAGGACAAGCAAGACACGTCACTGTCATAACTGGTCGTTTTATGCTTCTTTTTTGACCACTCTTGTTTGGATTTCGTGAGAGAGACTGGTATAATGACACATTAATCATGCCTATGTCAGCGTATTATTGCATGATTTAGTGCAAAATGTAAAAGAAAAAAGCACTTAAAATTCTCACAGTTTCTCTTTAATTATATTTGCACTTACAGAATTCAAAGTCATTTAGTGTAATACCCACTGATCTATATATATAACTAGATTGCTCATGACGTCACAACAGTGAAGCTACTGCACTGCCATCTTGGTAGTCCCTAAAATTCTGTATTCCTATGGGTCTCAATAGGAAATCGTCTGTTTTGGTGAGTAATTTTTACCTATCCGGTCACATTAAAAAAAATTCTTCCTAAATATGTAATTAATTATTTATTTGGACTCTCATTTTCCCCCCTTATTCTAAGTGTGAGAGTGTTATGTTACTCTTTATTGCAGCAGCATTACGTTCAGCGGCGCACGTGTTACTTTAATAGAAACAAGTTTAAGAAACTGAGGAAAGATATCGGTATACATTTTCAAACATATGTTTTGCAGGCTTTAAAGTTTTATTCTGCATACATAATTATGCTTTGTAGCTTTTGTTTATGTTGATCGTGCATTGTGGTTATTTTCTGAGGCTAAATGAATATTAGCTATGCAGCTAACGTTAAAATAACCACAATGAATAACAGTATAACTCACCAAGTTAGCTTTTTTGGTCAAGTTAAATATCTACTTTCAGATCAACACTGGTTACATGATGAATATAATGTGGGCTTGCATTAATTCTCTGTGTGTGATTTGTGCAGGCATGAATACGGCCCAGCTCATGGGCATAATTTCTAAAGTGATAATTTGGAATTGACGAGGAGCAGTGCTGTTCTGGTAATCTGGCATACCGGGCATTTTTCGAGTGGACCGACACACTTTGGGGCCGATCAGGGTGGACTGGCCATCGGGAGAACCGAGCGCGCTGCTGTGTCGGCCGCGATAATCTAAAATGAGCCGCCGCATTAGCGAACACTCTCCCCTCAACAACTTTTGGGCCAGTTGCTATGTAAAATCCCGGGCCGATTTCTCTTCCCAGTCCAGCCCTGACAAGGAGCACATGGATATTTTAGAAGTTAAACAAGGTAAGTTTGCATTTTGGATTTCAATAAACAACTGAATGTTAGATAAATCTGGAATTGGTTTGCAACAGGAGGAAAAGCTGTATGAGGAGACTGAGTCAGCCTGGCTTCACTGAAGAGTTGTTTTAACAGAGTAAAAAATATTATACTATCTGTTTTTATTTGCAATGAAGATACTTTTGCAACATGCAGTATAACAATACACTATAAGCAATTGCTGTAAATTTACAGCCAATTTTCAACACTAAAATACTGTTTTCATGTTAAACAGTTTAGTACTGTAGTTAGCAATGCATTGTGGGCTGCCTAACTTGGAGCAACAGGACAGAGGCCCTAAACAGTATGCTGATGTTTTAAATTACAGGAAACTACAGTATTTTTTAGAAACTGAGTGTTGACTGGGGAATTTGGAGCACGGTCAGAAGTTTGATACAACGTCAGTCTTTTACATTAAGGTTACTACTTTTGTTTTGGTAAATTTTCTTTATAAAATACAGAAATAATTTGCCATCAACTTCTGGAGGGACTTCAGGAACCATCATTTGGATAGGAGATTTTCCAGAAGAGGACGCACAATTTAGATGACGTGCATTCTACACATCATCGAGTGTTATTCATCAACAACATCCATCGGGTCTTGCATCTACAAATGAAACGGTAATTAAAATCTTATATTGCCAAAAATGTTTGATATCAAACGGATGCTCAGGAGCTTGTCTAGCTAGGGATTTGAACATGTCATTTATCAGTGAGGGTTAGATTTGAATGGCCAAAACAATATTACTTTTGGGTGGTTTTTTGTTTAATTTAGGTCAAATTAGCCGAACGTTTGCATCCGAGGAACAACACTTGTTAATCGGTAAGAGAGGCAATCGGCAGATGGAGGCAGCAGGAAAATATCATTAGCATACTGGAATAATTAGCCTACATTGATGCCCGGTGATTAATGATTTATTTCAACCAAACCATAACTATCCCAACTTTGAGGAGATTCCTCCTCAATTATTATTATAAGATTATTGGAACATCGGCTAACCGAGATGGTTTTGGTGAGTTTTATTTTGTTTGTGTCGACTTTTAATGTAACTTAGTGTGTTTTACAAACATTTAAGAAAATTAAGCTAATTGTAGTTCGGTTAAAGAGAGACAATTGAATCCTCAAGGCTTTGCATTTTTCTGTTTAAACGGAAAATTGGTGTGAAAATATTGCCTTTCTGGACGCTTTGTGAATGCATTTTGTTTATTTATCTGTCGCTGCGCTGCTTTGTCAAACCGTTTTGCATCATCTGTGGCTTTTCTTTCACAATCTTAACATTGCAACTCAGTTAAGATTAAATATATCTTCGTGAAGACTGATACGCTGTCAAAAGCAGCCAGCCGTAATCAAGACTAATCGGGCAGTGACAAAATGTTCCCCTGTCATATTTGTTGCCATAACTGTGCCACAATATAGACATACGTAAGGCACATGAGAATTCATAAAAATACACCTAATTTAACTTTTAAGTGTGTTTTGCCAGATTGTAGTCAGACTTTTCAAAACTTTTCAACGTTTAAGTGTCACACTTACCGACATAACAAACGTGTAGTTAGGCCTACTTTGTCTGGAGTTGAACTAACATGTCATGTTGATATCTGCAGTGCAAGGTATGAGACTTTGACAGCATTTTACTCTCATTTGAAAACACACATTAGAGAGGGGAAAACAGTCACTTGTCTTTATAGACACTGTAGCAAGAGCTTTACAGTTTTATCAACATTCATATCACACATGAGTCGGAAACATAAAAATGGTGGAGTCCATTGTGAATCCTGGTGTTTCCCATGAGAGTGAACAAGATCAGTCTGATATGCAGATTGATCCTCCCAGTGATGCAGGTGATGAACAAGAGATTTACCCAGAAATTGCTGATGAATCACAGTTCTTTAAAAATTTAGCCCTTTTTTATTTGAAATTGCAAGCAAAGTGTTTGCTTCCATCCTCTGTCATCCAAACAATTGTTGAAGATTTTCAGGAAATACATGATATAAGCCAGTCACATTTGCTTTTCAAACTAAAAGAGAAGTTGATTACACTTGGGATTTCTGAACCTGACACAAACAATGTGATTGAAGTCATGAAAACTGAGGATCTCTTTAGGACCTGCAACACTCAGCCACTGAAACCTGATCAGAAAAGAAACAGTTTTCAAGAACAGCTTCAACTATGTTGAGCCAGTTCAGATCTGTCTAGGTCAGAATGAGGCAGGCAACGAGTGTTTTGCCCAGTATGTTCCTATTAAACAGACAATTGATTCTCTATTCCATTGCCAATCAGTACAGGAACAATATAAGCAAGTACACTCCAGTACTGGTTCTAAGGATATTCTTAAGGATGTGTGGGATGGCAAAAATATGGCTGAGAATGTTCTCTTCCAGACGGAGAGCTCATCACTGAGCTTGATCCTATATCAGGATGCATTTGAAGTGGTAAACCCACTGGGATCTGGAAGGAAAAAACACAAGATACTTGCAGTATATCTAACTCTTGCAGATTTAATGCCACACAACAGATCCAGCACTGATCAAATGCAACTTGTTCTTCTCTGTAAAGAGAATGACCTTAAAGATCTTGAGCTCAATGGTGTTACCCTGTCCATTTCAAGCCACTACACGTACATTTCATGTTACCCTGTACATTTCAAGCCACAACACACATAAAATGGTAACAGAATAAAAACTCCGCCATGAACGCCGTTGCCTCTCTCCCGGACGAGCTTAATACTTTTTATGCTCGTTTCGAGGACAACAACAACACCGCCCTTGCGGAGAGAGCACTCGCGGCCGACACTACAGATGATACAGATGCGGATGTAACCCGTTCCTTTCGACGGATGAATATCCGTAAATCCGCTTGATGTGAAACTCCGGGCTCTGGGCTTAAACAGCTCGCTGTGCAGCTGGATCCTGCCCACCTAACAGGGAACGTTCCAACAACTTTGGCTAACATTATTTAAAGGTTTGGGGGGAAAAAAATTATATAAAACGTTAATGGAACATCCTTATAACGTTATTAACCTTAAAAAACGTTCTACTAATGTTAAGAAAACTGGACATTTTCATGTTCCCACAACCAAATACTAACGTTAGGAAAACGTTCTTAGAACATAAAATTGTTAGCTGGGTGGATTTCCTGTCAGGCAGACGTCAGGTGGTTAGAATGGGCAGCAACATCTCCTCATCACTGACCCTCAACACTGGAGCCCCGCAGGGCTGTGTTCTCAGCCCACTCCTGTATTCCCTTTACACACATGACTGTGTGGCAACACATAGCTCCAATGCCATCATTAAGTTTGCTGACGATACGATGGTGGTAGGTCTGATCACTGACAATGATGAAACAGCCTACAGAGTGGAGGTGCACACTCTGACACGCTGGTGTCAGGAGCACAACCTCTCCCTCAATGTCAGTAAAACCAAGGAGCTTGTGGTGGACTTCAGGAAGAAAGACAGAGAACACAGCCCCATCACCATTAATGGAGCACCGGTGGAGAGAGTCAGCAGCTTCAAGTTCCTCGGTGTCCACATTACTGAGGAACTCACATGGTCCGTCCACACTGAGGCCGTTGTGAAGAAGGCTCACCAGCGCCTCTTCTTCCTGAGACGGCTGAGGAAGTTTGGAATGAACCAACACATCCTCACACGGTTCTACACCAGCACTGTAGAGAGCATCCTGACTGGCTGCATCACCGCCTGGTACGGCAATAGCACCGCCCACAACCGCAAAGACCTGCAAAGGGTGGTGCGAACTGCCAGAAACATCATCGGAGGTGAGCTTCCCTCCCTCCAGGATATATATAAGGATATGACGTTGAGTAAATAGCTGTGTGTAAGGTCTTAAGTCGGGGTAGAAAGTTTAAGGCTTCGTAACTACTAGTTAGTTTGCAACTAAGTCAGTGCTTAATTTGGTTGCACCACCTGTTCTTAAGGCAAGTCTTAACTAGTAATTTGTAAAGTGATGCGTAGTCGCATAATATGATGTTTGCCTGCATTGATCCAATAAGCAGCCTTCATATTTGTACATAGAAGTATTAAAAAGCCATGAACTTCAATTTAATTTTGTTACGGTTTATGTTCAAACATTGTTTGCTCACGTAACGGTCACTGCGGACGTCACAAGAGCAGATCACATGAGAGATAAATTTTGATAATTAAAATATTATTTTAATTATTTAACATTTTATACTTTTATATTTGACTGTCATTCATATGTTTTTGAAGCCTGAAAAGGAAATCATACCCTTATTTTATTATATGACCCAAGCTAAATTTGTATAAATGAATTAGTGAGTTTGTATTAATTAATTGTCAGCCAAATCTCACAATTGTGACCCCTAATTTTCATTATTAGGTTCCTACCTTGTGAATTGTTTTGTTAAAAATGTGTATGAAATTTCAAAAAGTGACAATAGTTTGTATCATTATTAAAAATGTGATTTCATGACGTCATATAAATTGATAAAATGTGAAATTTGTACATTTTTAAAAAGCTAAAATGATATTAAAATCATAAAGGAAAATATAAAAAAAACAATTGCAATATACTATATTGCGCATATTGATCTGCCACTTCAGGAATTACTCAATTAAGGTCTTCTGTCATGTGAATTTACAATACTTTGTAGGTGAATAATTTTAATTAAGATTCTAGGAGCTGTCATGGAAATTATCTTAATTAAAATTATTCACCTAAAAAATATTGTAAATTCACATGACAGAAGACCTTAATTGACCGACATAAAACATAAGATCCTATTACATTAGAAACAGTAACAACTCAATAAAATGACATTTATTTATAGTATAGTTTTAATGCATTGTTATTTTAACGAACTTTTCGAATTCAAATTCATTTTTAATTAATTTTGTTTTTAGTGTGTGTCTTATTGAATGTTCAATCATGATTATGTTCGCATGTATTATTATTAAGGATACCTTTTAATGAAATAATTTTTTTTTTACGGGTTGCGTAAAATAGGGGACCCAGTAGCCTACAAAGTTGTCCCAAAAATTCTTATGGCGCCTCTGTCACAAATTTTGGAATTCGCCAGGTCGTAAAGTCGTGTTGTGTACCAGTGCAGATAAACTCGTAATGTGTGCTGGGTCTACGACTCGCCCGGCCTATAACATATTCTGATTGTTATATTTTATTTGTTGCGGCAAATTTTATTTGATAAATTTATCCTTATCGACACTTGTCAGAAAATGTCAATCTCTCGTTAATTAACATACAATTATTTCTGACTCTCCAGGGGTGTGATCAGTTGTATAATTGCTCGGATCAGACGTCTGTCTTTTCGTAGTCGGGGGAAAAAAGTCATCTACCTGTGCAACAGAGATATTTTTCGATATCAAGTAGGTAAATTCCGTCGAGTAAGATGTGAGCGCGCTTGACATGAATGATCTAATTGCGTTTATTCTAACAATTAGTATAACACCTAATTTAATGACAGAAGGGGGTTACCCAAAGTTATTGCTTCAGTAGCCTATAGTTTGGGTTTAAGAAGGTACAAATCTTCATTCCAAACACATGCATAAAAATGAAAGACAAACCACAGTAAATCGAATATAATCCCTCCAAATTTTAGCAAATGACATGCATTTTACAGGGAGCCTACGCAGTACACATACACACACACATAATTGAGTGATTTATGGAAGTAAATGGCTTTGGTAGCCTACAAATGATTATTTTCTTATGTGAGGATGGTAAAAAAAAAACAATGCAACCAAAAAAAGAATACAGCAATACAATGAATAAGCAAATCCAGATATAACAGGTTTTTATTTATTTATTTGTTTGTTTGTTATTATTTAAAAATAATAACAAACAAACTGCAATCACGTGACAGTGACTCGAATGAAAGTCCGTTAATATGTCATGGCGAAGTTCAAAGATGAACGTATAACATCTCTTTCTCTTTTCTGAAATATAAATCAATGGCTCTAAAACCCTTCAGTAGATTTGTAATAATTTAAACTATTTCTCACATGCATTTGCAATGAAAAAATAATATGCCTATACTGTGAAAAGGCCATTGGCCTATATTTTCACTGAGATGGACAACACCATATTGGATTGAAAGGAGATTTAATTTACGTTGAAAAACGATTAAAGTTCAAATTAAATTACACCTCAAATATTTTTACATCTTGTAGCCTACACAATTTTAAGATAAGTAACGGAATGCACTCACAACAAAAGTGTTATATTTTAGCTAGACTGAAACTAGACTGCTATTCAAGATACGAGTTCAATACATTTATTCAATTAACGTTAATTATACTTTAATTACATTTTATTTTTTTCTAACAAGCCTATTACAGCCACGAGAATTTACTTTAGCTGCTCGCTATCAGCTACAATATTATGAGCCGTTCGCGTTGATTTTAATCAACAAAATGACATCAAATTTTAGATTAATGTTAAATAATTTAATTGAGATTATTGTGAGGTTCGTATACGAGGACTGAAACCATTACAGAACAGAGCATATGTTTCTCGTTGAATAAAAATCGCATAAAATTTATTATTAGCCTATTATCCTATTAGCTATTATTTTTATTTTTATTAGGCTATTATTATTGACACATTCTCTTACAAATGGAAAAACAGCTCATTCATTTTGCAATTCAGATAATGCCCTCATTTGCCTTTTGTTGCCTGGCGGTTAATATTTAACTGTAAAATTGTATAATGATAATCACTAATATTTGCCATTTCCAATGGCATCAGTGATTGTCAATGGATACATAGAAAGGTGCGTGTGTTTATGAACTGCTGTGTTTGTGTTTGTTGTGTTAACGACCAGTCCGTGTTGTGTCAGCAGTGCGGCTTTTCGTTTACACACAACAACTAATGACCTGCTGTAGATCACATTACTCCACCGACTGGACCAGTCCTGTTCTGTGACCTGCAACCGCGTTCAGTACCACTAAAAGTTGCTCGCATAAATTAGCTGACTACACGTGAAATATCACACCGTCGGGCTCAGTTTGAAAAGACACCGTCATTTTCCCCTTAAAACTGCAAACGCAAAGATAAAATCTGGGACAATTAAGGAACATGTATTTACCCCAAGCGGTGTCAGTCTGTGCCTCTGCTGTCTCTAGTCAAACATAGCGCTTTCGTTAGTTCCGCGGTTGTGTTGAACTGTGAAGTTAAAGTGAAGTGTTAATGGAGTAAAGTAAGTGGAGATGAATCGCACGGATCATGTTCAGTGAAAGTACGCAGTGTTTGAGCTAGTCCGTGTTTGTGTAGTATATGTGTATGTGTGTAAACCCAGCCTCCTTCTTTACATAGACATAGCAACGTTTACCTGAAACCATTACCTGTGTGAAGCGCACCTGGACGGGCTACACGAACGTGAATTTTAACAGGAGACAAGAAAGACAGTTTTGGAAGTATAGGACTTGACTGGGGGATCCATTCTATGATCTAGAGTCTTGATTTTTGATTCTGAGGATTGCTGTAGTCCTGATCTGAGAAATATCATGTCAAAATCCTCAATTTGACAGCTCGGACTGTGTGTGTTCTTTCGGGATGAAGTTGACTTGGGATATAAACGACTCCAAACTCCCACAGGTAAAGATTTAACTTTATATATTTATAAAGTTAAATCTCATGTGGCATATTTAAATATAAATAAAATGATAAAAAGGCGCTTGTAACCTAAAGATAATCCTTTAAGCGCCTTTTAAAATATTTTATCAATATATTTCTCCTGTACAGAAATTTTATATTTGGCAGTATATATAAAACACATATAGAACATATGTTTATATATGGGTTTCAGGGATATAAAATTCACATAGCCTTTTAGGCAAGTATACTTGTATTTCCCTATATGCAACACACATATAAATAAATAAAAAACGACTAAATCAATTTGATAACTTTTTATGTTTTCATAACATATATTTTCCCAAACACTAGTATAATTTGAATATGTACATATATGCTCAAATATGAACTATAATTTTATATATGGCCATATATCAGATGTCTGTTTGGACTACCTTATCTGTCCCTTAAAAATGATGTTGGTAAAGTAGTCAGCTGGATTCAGACGTATATATATATATATTAAATAATATTTTTGTGTTGAATTAAACCAGTTAATAAATAAATAATTAGTACTGTGTAATGCAATGGACAATACATTCTAATCTTTAAATATTTTTTATATTCCATTTGCTTTCTTTTAACCTTTCTTTAATGCTTATAACATAATAATGGTTATTATAAAGCCTAATACAATTAAGCATACAAGCATATTTAAAGAAAGTGAATAAAATACAAAAACATGTAAATATTTGATTTTATTTTCCATTGCACACACAGAAATTAATATTTACAACATATATATTTTTATACAGTAAATAACATTTCATATAACTCCATTATTCTGGCAGGCTTAAATTGCATGCATAGCAAACAAAACATCTGAATATGGTAATAAAAATGAAATTTTTTCCAGGACACAAAGCAGTATGATGTGTTCCAGGAGTGGACGAATGGATATGTGCGTTATATCTACAGCAGTGAGGATAAAAATGCACAGAGACACCTAAGTGGATGGGCCATGAGAAACACAAATAATCACAACTGTCATATCCTGAAGAAGTCTTGTCTCGGTGTTGTGGTGTGTTCACGGAACTGCTCTCTTCCTGATGGGAAGAAACTTCAGCTGAGACCGGCCATCTGTGATAAAGCACGACAGAAACAACAGAGTGAGTTCACCAACTTGTCCTCCAATCAAGCAGCATCTACTAGACAAGTTCATCATGTTAGAAACTGTTCTTTGAGGCACTCTTGGTTTCTTGAGGTACCAGAAAATAGTTGACTTTCTAAAATGCTTTTAGGAACCTTAATATTTATGCATGTAGTCTTTAATGCAGTGACCTCTGTTAATGGGCACCGAGAATGTCAAACTCCCAGAAAACACCCACTACGGTTCACTGAATGACCCTGTTTTATCAGGAGAGAGTTTGACTCTCTCACTCATGATTCTTTGGCTCAGTTAGCGAACACTTGACCTGTAGTTTGAACTGAATTGTGAAGTGTATTGCCGCATAGCATTTCTATTCTTGTAGCATTAAACAACAAGCTTTGTAACATGTGAAAGCATGAATTGCTGCTGCTGCTGCTGATGAAAAGAAAAAGTAAAAATTTCAGCCTTGTTTTACAGAAAAGCTTTGCCCGAACTGTAACACAGCTCTAGAGTTGATTCCGTGCCGAGGTCACAGTGGATATCCAGTCACCAATTTTTGGAGAGTTGATGGAAAGGCCATTTTTTTCCAGGTACATGTAATTGTATTGAAGACATTGAGTATTGGTTAAAACAGTAGGTGAATTTACTGGTTTGGTGTACTGCTGCAAGGCAACAACAAAAATAATTATCACAGTGATAACTTCAAATGCATAAATCCTCCCAAACGAATACCAAACAAGCATAACTATTTTTCAATATAATAAATGCTTAGTGTATTCAATGCATTTTATATTGTTTTATGTGCAAATTACTTTGGGTTGTCATTGGTTTAACATATTTTCGTACACTGCAAAATGTTTTGTCAAATAATAAAATATACTGAAACATCTATATTGACAGATTTGATTATGAACGAATGGAAATGATTATTTCATGTGACCAAATCAACTTCAATACTGTTATGAAGAGGGCAGACGAGGGAGTAAGGATCCAAACGCAGCTTTATTGGAATTTTCAAAAGTAAAGGCAAAAACAAAGGCAGGAACAAATAAAGCATCCACGAGGGGAAAATAAAGGAATGAATACAAGAGAATAACACGGGGGTCTTGCAAGGAAGGCATAGGCAGGAACACAGGCCAAGGCAGGATTCAGGGACAGCATGAACAGAACTACTTCATCAAACATTGAACAACGACCAACAGAGGACAAGGTGAAACATCAGGGCTTAAATACAAAACAAGGGAAAACATAAACCAATGGACAAACAGAACTCATAACGAGGTAAAAGGGCAGTTAACTAAAACCAATGACAAAACTAGGACAGATAATAAAGTAATCAAACAATAAACCAATGAGGACCGGACACATAGACAAGGAGGGAAAGCAGGACATGACAAAACTTCAAAATAAGAGTGCACAAAACAAAAGGCAATACGGAACATAAAAAGTGCCAAAACTTAGTGCATAAACAAACAATGTGGAACATAAAAGGTGACAAAAGCTTAAATAAAAAGGTAAACAAACCAAAGACGGTGAGGATCGTTACAAATACATTATGTTACACAAACAAAAGTAATTTTAAGGGTCAGATCACATAGAAATAATGTCTTAAGGTATTGACTAGTATTAACTTTTTACAGAAACAAAATTAAAATAATGAACAGATTTCAAATGAATTGCACAGATTAATGTAACTTTGCAATAGAACAGTGTATAATTATTTTAAAATATAGTTATGTATTTAAATGGTTACAATTCTTGGGTTTTATGGCATTGTTAGATGTTTCATTCTCTCTGTAATGTCTATTTTTAAGGCTAAAGGAGTCCATGACCACCACAGACCAGAGAGTAAGTCTGAAACAGAGGCAAGAAGGAGTGCAGTGAAGAGACGGTTGTCTTCACCTCACTTCTCAGAGAAAAGAAGACTGGTGGAGCCAGAGGTAACACACACACACAAACAAACTTACACACACACACTTCATGTATAATTCAAGAATTTGGCAAGCAAAAAGCCTGTTATATTCAATTCAACTTTTGTATGTACATCATGGCAACCACCACATACAAATTAATTCCATACAGTCAAGAGTTTGGACATACTTGAATTTTTTTTTCACATGATCTTAAAAACCTTAAAAAGATATGCTTACATATGCATGAAATTAGTTTTGTAGACAAAAACAAATCATGCCAATGTATGACAAAAAAGTTACAGATAGTATTGCACCTTTTGGACCAGATAGTGAAGGACAAGCAGCCAATAAGTGTCCAGCATACAATACATAGGTACTCCTTCAATACTGAAATATTTTTTAGTCACTGCATAATACTACCCATACTTTCATTTGCTATTTTATACATTTGATAGCTTCACTGTTATTGTAAATTCCGGTTAAAACTGTAATAATAAAGAATGCGTTTATGTGTCCAAAGATTGGCTGGCAGTGTAAAGATTGTAAAAATATTGTACAGTATATGACATATCCATGATTTTTTTTTTTTAAACAAGACATTATGTTAAAATGAACATATCGAAGAGGTCACGTGACGCCATGGGATGAGCGGATGTGTGAACGTGTGAATTTGTTTACTATTTGTGTCATAAACCCGTGAGATTCGATACACCCTGATTCTTAGCTGTTCTAGGAAGACAATATGTCAAAACATTTGAAATCCTCGAGCTCTGGAGATATTAAAAGACAATTTCATGCTCAGACTGATTCCCCGGAGCAACAGGCAGGAAGCCCCGGACTCATTTCGGACGATGAACAGAAAGAAATCTGACTTGAATTGACGAATGTGTCAGTAATGCTGACGAAAATCGCTGCAGATTTGGAAGATCTTGCTGTAATACGTCGATAGATTACTTCCATGGAGATGAAATTCGGTTGAACGTTGGTTACAAGATTGTCGGACGTCGAGAGACGGATCGATTATCTGCAGTCTTGGAGTGGGAATTAGCTGCTAATCCACAGCGACCAAGATGGACTTGCAACGTGTTTTGGAAAAACTGGAGGATTTGGAGAATGGAGGATAGTTGGTGAAACAACGTCCACATTGGGAGGCACTTAAAGCAGTTCTTAGGACCTGATATGGTAGAATAGAATTATCTTTTTAAGATTTTGGAAGAATACAGGTTCGGGAAAACTTTTATTGGTTGGATTAAATTACTTTATAGACACCCGGTAGCTGCGGTACAAATTAATGGATTAATTTCAGATTATTTTACTCTGGATTGGGGCATCCGGCAGGGTTTCCCTTTTTCCCTGAAACCAATAACAATATGAAGGGAAGATGATTTTCCAGGGGTGGTGAAAGCTGTGAAAGCTTATGGTGCATAAGCTTTCACTTTATGCAGATTATATTTTGTTATTTGTCTCTGACCCTACTAGATCCTGCCTCCACAGAATTATTAGTTCCTTTTCTAAATTCTCAGGATACAGAGTCAGTTGGACTAAATCTGAAGCTATGTCTCTGACAGCATACTGGCCAGTAACGGCTTTCCAGATGGGTGCCTTCCAGTGGCCCAAACAGGGAATTAAGTATTTGGCCATTTTATTTCCAGCAAATTTTACCCCTTAATTAAAAGGTTTTAGAGCGATGTGGGCAGGTGGGCTTCATTACATTTATCTATGATAGGGAAGGTTAATGTTATTAAAATGAACCGTATTCCAAAATGTAATTGCTTAAAGTCTCTCCCTGTAGATGTCCCCCTCTCTTATTTCAAACAATTTGATAGTATAGCGAAGTCCTTCATTTGGAATGGTAAATGTCCCAGATAACATTTTAATAAGTAACATAGGCCTACTGTCAAAGGTAGTAATTTATTATAAAATAATAATTTATTATTATGCATTCGGTGTCAGATATTTGGCTCATTGCTCGCTTCCACCTGAGAGAGCCCCTCTCTGGTTTTGTATTGAACAGGAAGTTCTTGCCTCTATTTTGCCATCACAAAGCCTTTCTATTAAACTCAACAGATTAGTTAAGTCACACCCCGTTATCTCACATTTCCACACGGTATGGACAAAAGTGTCCAGAGTGTTTAATTTGGACATTTATTTAAATGTTGCCTTGAGCATATGGCTGAACTCTAAATTATGTATTGAAAGGTCCCATTTCTGCTGGTCAGAGTTGATTGTGAGGAGGGTTAGTACACTTGGTGACCTATATGAGAGTGAAGTGTTTAGATGTTTTGAAAATTTGGTTCAATGCTTTCAGATTCCCAGATCTCAGTTCCATAGGTATTTACAGTTGCGCCACCTGCTCTGCACTATTTTTGGGAGTAGCTCAAACCTCCCTAAAGTGGCAGATACTCTGGGAGAGGTGATTACTGCTTTTGGAAAAGGTCATGATGCATCAGTGTATAACTTTCTGTTAATTCAGTGTCTGGAGGACGGAGCTTTAACGTCTATCAAGAGATTATGGGAGAAAGATTTAAACTGGGTATTGGAGGAGGAAGTGTGGGCTAGGTTTCTAAAAAAAAATCAGTTCTGCATCTAGAGATGCAAGGGTTCTCCTTAAGCAATTTAAGATTTTACATAGATTCTATTGGACCCCCTCTAGATTATATAAACTTGGTCTTCAAGACACACCCACCTGCTGGTGATGCCAATCGGAAGATGGAGACAAAAAGTTTTTTTGAGGGTGTGCTAAAATTCAATAATTTTGGTTGAAAGTTCAGAGTTGTATGTGTGACGTTTTGAGCACTCAAATTTACTTTGTCCCTAACTCTATTTTTGGTGATGGGTCAGTCATAAATTTGGGGGATAATCACATAAAAAATTTGGTTCTGACCTGTCTCATGATCGCCAGGCAAATCATTTTAAGGGGATGGAAGTTGGATGGAGTTCCCTCGTTTTTGGAGTGGTGTGTGGAAATTGGGAGGGTGTCTGCTTTTGAGGAAGTGGTAAAAATAGTTATAAGATGAATGATATCATGTCAGACCACAGAAGATCGATATACCTGATCAAGTTTAACTATGTTAGATTTTGTTGTAAAATGAAAAGATTGATTTTGTGCAAAAAAAAAAAGAAAAAAAGATTAGTCAGAATACTGAAGACATATAACGTCATAAACCTCTACATTCTAAAAACTTGTTGTTTAGTCATGATCTAGAGAGGATTACTTTAGCTGGGGTTCTTGGAGACGTCAAGCTCTGTCTGTGCAAAAAGTAATATGCAGATGAATAAAACTTTGTTTTCTGTTGTCACCAGCCTGGGCGCTACCATGACATGGCGTTGTCAAATATCCACCAGCTCACCATGGAGGGTCCGGACCGCTTCAGCATCATTGCAGAGTCCAACTTCCCAATCCAGACCCAACACTACCCTCCATTCCAGAACCCAGAGCCCTACAAGTTCCCCTTTGAAACAAACGCAGCTGCGGCCATGGCCGATGCCCCAGGGTCACTGCAGAAGCCTGCCAACCACCGTCTGTATATGACTCACCCCCCTTGTGGCTATGATTTTACAGTCCCAGGATACCTCAGCTCAAGTCCTTATCCAGCTGCACTGTACAAGGACCCTGCTAACCCACAATCTGAGAAGGAACTTAATAAATCTGGGCCCTGTCTAAGTGGAGTCTCTCATGGCACAAGCCCATTAGCCACCCATGAGCGGAGCTACGCAGACACCATGGGAAAACATCACAGCTGGAAGCAGATTAATATTAAAGGTGTTAACGGGGAGCGAGAAGACTACCCTCAGCTGCCGACCAATGGCAACCACCACTACTACAACAGCGACTACCCGTGTAGGTACACAGGACCCACTTCTGCTTCCCCGGCAGCTCTCCAGACCATAATAACCACAACTACAAAAGTGTCATACCAGCCATGCCCCAAGCCATCTGTCGTCAAGCATGGAGAGAACATCTATAGTGTAAAATGTCTGTCTAACTTTAACTCAGTATTGGAAGAGGCAACTCCCAACTCTCCCTACTCTGACCTTAAGATTCCTGAGGATGCCGGAGTGATAAAATCTGCCCTGTCATACCAGGACACTCTTCCAGCTAAAATTGAGAGGGCAGAAAACTTTGAGGGCTATCGCTTCAACAGCTACAGCTCAAATAGTTACCCTGAACGGATGTCACATCCATTTAGGTATGACATTGGTGAATACTGAAGGACTGCAATGAGAAACAATAGACAACAATAGACAATACCTCATGGCAAGATGTGTCAGACTTAAAATATTGACCTGAAACTTACTCTACGCAAATACATGAATGTAAACTTTTCAAGCTATGCAAACTTGATTTTGTGTATCACTGCATTCTGCCATGTGCAATTCATAATGCAATGCAAGCACAAGTTTGATTCTCAACTTGGCCTCAAGGGGCAGCATTAGCACAAACTATATTTATTTGGTCTTTTTTTTTTTTCTTCTTTTCTTAATTTTAGGTTAACTACTATGATGGTGGAGCAACTTTTTGAAGAGAAACTTGCTGAGCAAGTCAGTTAATTAGAATTATTTAACAGTTTTGTTTAGTCAATGAACAAATCAGTGTCATTGAGCAACTTTTTAAGTTAACAAATTGTTCTCTTTAACTTACATACACTGACTCATTTCTGGTACACTGACTGATATCTCTTCCTTTTGAAAACAATGAGCTCTAGTATCAAGTGTGAGACTGCTTTGGTGGCTTTTCTTGCATGTAAAGACTGACTATAGCATGAGCCAATAGCATTTGAGTGTGAGCTGTAAAGGATATTATTAGTTTGACCCTCTTTTTCATTCACAAATTCACCAGGCGGTGATTTGAAATGAAATTATATATATATATATATATATATCGGTAGTGAATGAGCTGAATGTACTGGTGCGCTTGTTCCTGAACGAAAGTAATGAATCTGAGAATGCCAAACTGAAAGTATGACACATCTCCTCTAGTTGGTGAATGAGGATCTGTTGACTGAATGAATGAGATTAGGTATGTCGTATGTTAAGTTTGGCAATCTTGAGAAAAGAGAAAGGGCCTGGATGAATTATAAACATGAATGATGTCCATGCATTAAAATGACAAAGATGTTATTGAAACTTTTTTTTTTTTTTTTTTTGTTGCTATTTTTGTTGTCTATTTGTACACAGTAGCTAGATTAAAGTCTTGCTCAACTATTAATAAAATCATAAATAGGCCTAAATAGGCCTATGCTTTGTTGTAATTTTGGGGGGAAACACTTATGATGCTTAAAAACAGCTGAAATCTCTTAGTAGATTTGTAGACGTGAAATTTTTTATAAAGAATAATTAGACTTGTTTCAGTCATGAACAACTCAGTGCTTTTGGTTCAATGACTCACTCAAAACACATAAATGATGCACATTTGTCACCACCTACTACCACAGAAATGGTCAATGAATGAATCAGTGAGCAAATAAGTAAATTATTCTGAACAAATCACTTTGTGAACAGATTCAAAATACTCGAGATTAAGACAAATCCATTATTATTCAAACTGTCAACTGTCAAACTAACTACCTAAATAATAACACATCTGGTTTAATAACACAGACTTTTAAAGCCCCCTTGAGTACTGAAGTTTGGCACCATCACAGCAATGCAGGAGCGTAATGTACAACAGGACTGCAAGCTTACAATATGATGGCCAAACATTCACGTGTGTTCACGTATTTTGTAAAGTATGGTTCTGGCCATAAAAAGTGCTGTTATTTATATTCAGTGTTTGATCCGTTTAAATGTCTTTAGTTTAAAAGTGTTTGTAGATTCCTGGTGGATTTTTGTGTAAATCTTTGATCTATATTAATGAAATAAATCAGTTTTGAGTACATTTACAGATACACGAGTAATGTGTTTGAAAGCCATGATTGGTAACTAGATGTTGTCTTAGAAAAACACAAAAACTGTGTGTCGATTGAGAATTGAGTAAAGAATTGTTTCTTTGTTCTGTTTATTAGAAATGGTCTCTCTTTTTAACTGAGAGCATATAGAGTGTGATATATAGTCTACAACAGACATATTGTCATTTATAACAGACCAAGCCACTTCTCATATTAGTCATCTTTAAGAGATTTAAGAAAGACAGTCAAAACACATTATTACCTTTGAGATAAAAAACAGAAAAGTCTTAAAACCTCTTAAGCTTTGACATATAGACCTCTTTTCAAAAAGATCTGTTTGTTTAGCATGTCCTAATAGGAAGTCCAAAACATGACATTAAAGCATATAATCATGGGTTTTATGACTGAGAGCTTCAGAGAGAGTGAGAGACACACTGCTCAAGCCTACACAGTCCAGTGTAGAGTAAGGGATCAAGAATAATCACAGAAAATTATCATCATAAAGCCCAAGAGAGGTGCCTAGACAGGCTACATACCTCCAACCACTAGACAGAAAGAGATACAATTAAACACTGATAAAATATCTGACATCACAAGAGACAACAAGCAACAAAGAGAAAACAGACACGTAAAAGAGACTGTAAAAATGCAGTAGGATATTGACAGAGAGCGAGAGATACTGTAATACTTGTTGCTGACAGCATCTCTCCTCACAACCACTTTACACACACAGGAATAAACAAACACATACTCCAGCCAGTTCTTTTCAGATGTTCTATTTACTGTAGATGATTTAGCCTGTGAATAACTATTTGAGTGTAAATTATGTGTGTGCATGTGTTCTTGCATGGAGAAAAAAACAGAAAAAACTTACCTGATAATGCATTAAATTTCTTGACATGCAGTCAACACAAAAACACTGAAAACATTTTCTCATTAATCTTACATTGTTTTTGCCCATCCACAAACATTATGTGGGTCCAAAATTAACACTTGTCAAGGTACAAATGTGGCAAGTGCCAAATTGCTGTTAAGCGAAAAAAGTGTTGATTTCACCTTAATTTTAAAAAAAGTGTTTTAATAGCAGAGTTCCCAGTGAAGAACTACACTACCCATGATCATAAAGTTAGTTCCTCCAATCAGAAAAGAGGATGTTAACATGGAAATTAAAAATCACAGCAAAAGAGCTCAACAGCGACTCCTCACTCCCATTAAAAAAATTGCAAATTACTGTAGGTGTAACGAATACACAAACTCGATAGTGATGATAAACCCGGAGGGGGATTTTATTGACAAGTAGCTTGATGAATAGAAAGCAATCAGCGATGAGAAGGTAACCTGGGATATCAGCGATGGAGCGAAGGAGAGTGGAGCTTGAATAATTGTCACTGGAGAGAGCCGTAGTAGATCACTGGTGAGCGTGGAGCTTGGATTGTAGCCGCTGGGGCTGATGAGCTTGGAGCTTGGGTGATCAGCGCTGGAGCAAAGGAGCGTGGAGCTAGGATGATCGTCGTTGGAGAGTGAAGGTGAGTAGAGCTGGGAATAGCAATGGAAATCGGAGTTAGGGTAGCAAGGAAGTTAGTCTGTATTCATGATCGAGACCAGACGAAGAGTGAGGGGTGAACAGTGCTTATAAGGAGTAGAGCTGATATTAATGACAGGTGCATGTGATTAGTAATCAGGGGAGAGGGATCGTTGATTGCTATTGGAAGGAGAGACAGGATGATCTGTAACAGGATGATCTGTAACATTACCCCCCTCTCCACGGACCGCTCCTGAGGGACGTAGAAGTCGACGTCGAGGACGTCCACGACCACGAGGAGCTGGGCGGTCAGGATGTGACTCGTGGAAGTGTGAGAGGAGAAGGGGGTCGAGAATGTCATCACGAGGAACCCATGATCTTTCCTCTGGGCCATACCCCTCCCAATCGATGAGGTACTCGAGACGACCTCCGCGACGTCGGGAGTCCAGGATGTCTTTGACTGCATAAGCTGGTCCATCTTCTAGCAGAAGTGGCTGAGGAGGAATGTCAGCGGGATCCGACTCAGAGGGAGGTGTAGAGAGGGAAGGATGATAGGGTTTCAGGAGGGAGACATGGAACGAGGGGTGAATGCGGTATCCCGGGGGGAGCTGGAGCTGGAAAGTGACAGGGTTAATCTGTTTGGTGATAAGAAAGGGGCCAATGAAACGGGGACTTAGCTTCTTGCATGGGAGCCGTAGCCGGATATCCCTTGTGGAGAGCCACACTTTCTGCCCGGGATGATAGGTAGGGGCAGACGCTCTCCTGGTGTCATCATGGCGTTTCTGGCGGCGAGTGGCCCGCAGCAGGTGTTGATGTGCTGCGTTCCAGACTTGTTCACTCTCCTTAAACCAGAAGTCCACTGCCGGTACTGCTGAGGGTTCGCCGGACCATGGGAAGAGAGGCGGTTGGAAACCTAGAACACATTGAAATGGGGTTAACTTGGTGGAGGCTTGGCGGAGGGAATTCTGGGCATACTCAGCCCAAGGTAGGAAACGACTCCACTGGGTCTGGCGTAGATGGCAGAAGGTTCGAAGGAATCAGCCGATCTCCTGAATCTTCCTCTCAGTTTGACCGTTGCTTTGGGGATGGTATCCAGAGGAAAGGCTCTCTCCCCTAGGAGAGAGAAGAAGGCTTTCCAGACTCGAGATATGAATTGTGGCCCTCTGTCGGAGACTATGTCTTCAGGGACTCCATAATTGCGAAAGACATTGTTGAAGAGAGCTTCCGCAGTTTGTAGGGCTGTGGGGAGACCTTTGAGAGGTGTTAATTTGCAGGCCTTCGAGAAGCGATCCACAGCCACCAGAAAGCAGGTGAATCCCTCGGAGGAGGGTAGATCCGTGATGAAGTCGACTCCTAGATGGGACCAAGGCCGACGAGGGATTGGTAGAGGTAAGAGCTTACCGACAGGGAGGTGACGTGAGGTTCTGGACATGGCACACTCAACACAGCCTTTGATGTAATCTTGGACGTCGTGATCCATCCGTGGCCACCAGAACCGTTCCTGGAGGAGAGAGAGAGTTCTGTTGGATCCCGGATGGCCCCTGCCCAGGGAGGAATGTACCGACTCGATGAGAGTCAAACGTAGGGTGGATGGAACATAGGTTTTGTCAGCAGGACAATTTGGCGGAGTGGGTTCGTGGACCGTAGCTTCGGCGATGTCCTCATCTAGGGACCATCGGATGGGACTTACAACAATACTAGGAGGGAGGATCAAATCGGGACTTTCGGGAGCTTCGTCCGTGGAGTAGAGTCGGGATAATGCATCTGCCTTTATGTTCTTAGCACCCGGGCGATAGGAGATACTGAAATTAAAGCGGGAAAAGAAAACTGCCCATCGTGCTTGGCGAGGATTAAGGCGGCGAGCCTCCCGGAGGTACTCAAGGTTTTTGTGGTCGGTGAGTACCAAGAAGGGGAACTGGGCCCCCTCAAGCCAGTGTCGCCATTCCTCCAGAGCCAACTTGATCGCTAGGCGTTCCCTGTTGCCGACGTCATAATTTTGCTCTGCAGAGTTAAGCTTCTTGGAGAAGTACGCACATGGATGGAGTTTGGAAGGGTTCCCCTGATTTTGCGACAGAACAGCTCCTACACCAGAGGTCGAGGCATCTACCTCGACGATGAAGGGCTTGTTGGGATTGGGATGACATAGTAGGGGTGCTGTGGTAAAGGCAGACTTTAGGCGCTGAAAGGCAGAGGCAGCATCCAGGTTCCAGGACAGAGACTTGGGTTTGGCCTTGAGAAGTGTGGTAAGTGGTGAAGTGTAGAAACTGAAATTCTTAATGAACCTGCGATAGAAGTTCGCGAACCCCAGGAAGCGTTGCAGTTCCTTAAAGGTGGTGGGAACAGGCCAATTGCGTACTGCTTCAACCTTCCCTTCATCCATCTGAATTCCTTTGGGACTGATGTTATACCCAAGGAACTGGAGGGTTCTCTGATGGAAAGAGCATTTCTCAGCCTTGAGGAACAGGTTATATTCCCGTAACTTCTCCAATACCTGGTTGACATGGTGACGATGGTCAGACTCATTCTGGGAGTAAATAAGGATGTCATCGATGTAGACAAGGACGAACTGGTGGAGGTATTATAGTATATTTTTAAATATTATAGTATGTTTTTATATCAAAGTACTTATGTGAGTTTCCTGGCCTTGTGTGACCCAGGAAAGAGCATTTGAGGTTACTAAAAGTGTGTGTGACCCAGGAAAGAGCATTTGAGGTTACTAAAAGTGTTGTTGCTGCAGAAACCACAGAAAGTACCCAGTTGTAACACAATAAGGGAGGTTATGTACAAGGAGTGAAACAACAGATGGTCAAAATGAATAAACTAAAGCTAAGTTTCTGCCAGTATGGTAAAAAGTATCCATTGATTACAAAAACACTGTCCTGTAGATCAAGGATGTGTGATGAGGACATGGCTGTTTTTCTCATACACAGATGTTTCTGAATGAAAGAGCCATTTCTATGAACTATGGAATATGTCCAAAATATGAGGTAATTGGCTGAATGTGAAAGATACACGTTTTTTAAAAATAGATGAGCAAGGGATTTTCCACCAATAGTTAATTAGCAAGCAACATAAAACATATTGGTGGCTAGGGAAAGAATTGAGGGAAATAATCCCATTGGCTAGAGATAAGGAGCAGAAAGATAACAAAAAGGTACATAATTGGGAACTTAGGAAAGTGAAAGTAGAATGGACAGCTGACCGGTCTTATGTAGTTTGTTGGTGTTCAATAAACTATAACTTTGGCATCTGGAACTTGGGACTCCGAGAGTTTTCTTACAACTTAGAGAGAATCATCGTGAATATTCCACGACATATTCTTTGGCGCCCAACGTGGGGCCGGCATTGAGGTCAAGGGTCCAGAGGTTGCTGACAGGACACTGGCACGGGGTCGCACAAAAAAAATCACCGGCGCCATAAATCGAGGTAAGCGTTTTGCTTAAGGTGTTTTTGTGTGATCCGTGATAGCAAGTCCCAGTAAGTGGCTTCCCTAAGACCTTTGCCGGCCGAACATAGAATAATTTGGACTAATTGGCTAAGATAGAGGTGAGTTCCAGATTTCAAAATTGGGGAGGGGGGGGTAGTTATTTAGAGAAGAAAGAAAAGGCCTATAGAGGTGTGTCGAAGAGCGACGGCGCGTGAAATCCCGTGTTTTGGTATATTTAATCAAAAGGTTGTGAAATTCCTGTAGCTACAGGTGGGAAAATCCAAACGCGGGTGCATTTATAGAAAATTCGCGTCATAATTCCTCCAGGTGGTAGATTAGATTATTTATTGCAGTGATTTGACGGAACCCGGACTGAGCAGAAAACGGGGAATTGTTGAACTCTGTGTGTGTTTGAAATAATGAATAATGTGCATGACTAACTATGTTGTTAGTGCCTGTGTACTTACAAATACTAATTGCGCTGGTTTTGTGTGTTTGTTTAAATGCATGATTCTAGTGTTGATGAGGTATTATGTGCAGAGGCGGTTTGGAGCGGAGAATCAGATACAATAAAGAAATGCCCAAGAGTGAAATGGGACAAATAAACTGCAACAAATTTACTGAGTAAAAAGACTGTTGTAAAATTAGAGACAAATGGTATCTGATTCTCTGTTATTTCCTTGCCTTGCTCTCGCTGACTGGAGGCTGACCGGACAGCCCCATGAGAGGGAGAGAAAGATAGAGGAAACTTAGAATAGACAAATTGAATAATTGGAAAAAGATGAAGAAAAGGCAAAATGTTTTCCATTGCAGTGAACAAGAGTAGAGAAAAATGCAGAGACAGGAGAGTTTTATCCGTTTGTTGTCTGGAAAGAAATTGCAGCATCTCTCTCATACAGTACTAGAGACTGAGTGCTGTGAAGAGCTGTTGGGGAGGGGCTGCTGAGCAGAGACAGAGCTGTAAAGGGAGGGCTGTGAGCGTGCACAGAAACGGAGAAGACTTTTTTTCTTGTCTCAGTTTTCCTCATGAAACAGAAATCCTAATTTGGTGGCAGGCTGAGAGGAGAAAATAAGTAGAATTAAAAAGATTAATAATAACAACAAGGAATTAGTGATCATTTCTGGAGTTATGAACAAATTAACTACAAAAAAGAAAGGAAGAAAAAAAAAAAAAAGTTTAAGGTGATTTTTAATAGAGAGTAAAGGAGAATTAGCACCAATGAAGAAATTGTCTTGAACAGAGACCCAAAATGGATGAGACAGCTGTGGGTGGAAGTACATGGGTTTTAATATAAAACCGAAGAAGTAACAGATATAGTAATCAACCACTGTAAATAACGAGTGGTTTTTATGCAAATAAAAGGAGAGGGATAAAAAGAGGAGAGCAAAAGGAGGGGCAGAAGTAATAGGTTTGTTTTAGTATAATCAAAATTCTAGAATTTGGGATCCAGATAGAGATGTTGATCCTCTGCTGTGTAATTAATGAGGAGTATGTGTGCAATTTACAGCAAAGAAAATCTGTTTAGGCTATTTTCAAACTTCCATCAATACGAGAGGCAAAAGAGATCTGATGAATAAAAACAAAAAGAGCAGTTAATGAATATTCTGGTTGTAGGTTGTACAATTAAAACCAATGATAAAAAAAATGTGTGTATGTGTATGTATGATGATGTATGTATATGTGTATGTATGTGTGCATGTATGAATATATATGCATGTATAAGGATAAATATAATACAGTATAAACAAACAAATACATGTAAAACAAAAATGTGCATGAAATCAAAAAGTTAACTCTTAGCTGACTGGACAATGTTTATTCTTGGGCTGTTCTTTTCATGCCATGAAGGAAGCCTGATGTGAGATGAACTAAATTGAGAGGGAGCAGCTGTTGAATGGACATGTGCCAGATCATAACTCCTTTTATATCTAAGTGACGAGTAAGAATATTTAGATTATATAAAAAATAAAATCACTTTAAAGCAATTGAATTATATTTGGGAAATCACATTATCTGGAGAAACAATAAAGCTTTGAGTCAAGTGTATTGCATTAAACTGAAGTCAAATAAGTAATTGGATTTAAAAAAAAAGATTGTATATAAGATAAGTGTTGTTATATTCAAGCAAATGGCAAAAGAGGGCCAATGATATGACGATAAAATAACTAATAAGAAAATTATATTTTGTATCTTATGAAATTAAACCTTAAAATGTGAAAACTTCACATTCATGTGTCTGTTTTATGTTCTGTCCGGTCCAGTTTATGAGAGAAAATTATTTTAACATTATTAAATTAAACACTAGAAAGTTGCTTTAGATTTTTCTATGATTTTAAAAGTGTCTGGAGAACAATATAAATGTGAGTGCAGCGCTGTCGGTGTAGACTTGATCAACCAACAAAAGATAGACAGAGATTTTTTATTTTTGTTAGGAACTGTCTGATGAAGGCATTGAGGATGATTTTGAGGGGAAACAGGCCCTCTCTTGGTGTCTTCAGACAGACAGAAAGGGGCCCCGACTTTAGAAAAAGATAGATAGCAGATAGATAGATATTTTATTTTTATTTTATTTTTCTCTTATTTGTTTTTTGTTGTTTTGTTTTGTTTGGTATACACAGAATAGGTCTTGGTTGATCATGGGTACACTGAGAAGCTGCATTTGAGACTAAAATTAAAGGAAAATAAATGTAAGAATGATTTGGATCATTTAAAAATTGGTCTATGGGGCAGGTGAAGCCCATGGAGATAGGTTAAGATTAAATTGAACATCATAACGTCCTCAAATATGAATGTTAATAACTTCATATTTATGTGTCTATTCTGTGTTTCTTTTGTCATCATTATGTGTATGTTGTTTCACTAACTCATTCTGGAACTAATTTCTCACCATTGCAGACGGCTGGGCAAGATGATTTTATAGAAGTTACTAATTCTGCAGGAGGAAATCCAGAGACAAAAACTGAAAATGATGTGGACTATTATCTGATTGATCCTCCTGCGCTCATTACTGCTGGTAATCATTACTGATCTGCCATTTATGATGTGGATTAAAATTTCTCTGGAAAAAATTGATTTCAGTCTTATAAGATCACTTTATGATTTTATAGAATGCCATCAATGGGGTTCAATACCCGTGTCTAAATTGTTCTGAGGGTCTAAATTTTAAATCCAGCAGCTAACCAATGATTTATTGATTTGAAGAGTAAATATTACAAACGTATGACAAAGTTATAGAGTTACCTATCGGATTGGTTACTCCCCCAAATTTTCCAGAGAATACCCTCATAATTAAATAAAAAAAGAGGTTAGTGGGTTCCAAAAAGAGTTGCTTGAGTGTCTATTTGCCATAGTTAATACATGAAAGTATAATTTTAGAGGTATAATAATGATAACTGTTAAATGATGCTGAAACATTTGGATTAAAAAAAAAAAAAAAAAAAAAAAAAAAGAGTAATGAGAAATTAAGAGAGTGCAGTGTATTTTAGAATGTATTTTACGGAGCAATTATTTGAAAACAAAAGACAAGAGATATGTTTGAATTTCCATTGTGCCTCTTTATGACTTTATTCTGTAAAGACTTTTACTTTTCTGTTAGTTTAAAAACTTGATTTATATTATTTTATTAGACTGAATGGAAGTTCCTTAACCTGAGAAAGTGTAAGAAATGGAGAAAGCAGTAATAATGAGATATTACTTAATAGTAAAAAGGGGATTATAATATATTAATAATAAGATAGGTGTTGTAAATGTAAAGCTCTGCTTGAACAGAAGGCTAAAAGTAAGTTGAATTGATTGTATTATAGAGAATGTCAAAAAAGACATTGTGTTCTGTTTTATTAAAGATTTGAAGGTTATGTATGTTGTTTGAAAGTAAAGAAGTGAGTTGAGAGTAGTTTTTGGTTTTTAAATGGTGTGAGATGAGAAAGTTTGAAAGCAGTTAATATAATCAATTATTATAGATATCACTATTTTTACTGTTGAAGAATAAATCAAATATATTATTGTGAGATTGTATAACGAAAGAAGAAGAAATGGCTGTAATGACATTAGAAACAGTGTGAGGGAGTGGAATGCCCCCCCCCCCCCCCCCCCTCACTCCTGGTCTAAAATTGATAAGCGTCTGCTTGGAACAGAAACACAAGAGCAGATTTTGAAGAAATATCTCTAAGTTGTTTTATTTTGATTTGATTTGATTTTTATATGTAAAAATGATGTGCTTTGACAATAATGTTAGATAGAGTGATACGAAGATTGGACTAAAGACAGGAGATTTAGTTGAAAATTCATTTGAAAGAATAAATGTAGGTTAAAAAAAACTGTCTAGAGACTAATATTGAATTAAGGTGATGTTTTTAAATGAAGCTTCCTAGAAGCTTGACAGGGCTTTGTTCTGATGTTATTCCCAACCATGATGCATGGTCTTTTGTGACATTTGCTAAAATAGCAGAAATACAACCTGAATGGAAATTAGTGATCTATAAATGAGTTCAATTTTAGCATATTTTACTTTTAATTTGGACAATTTTAATAGATTGATTAATTTTTAATAATGCTTTTGGAATTTAACTATGTTTTGAATTGTCCCCATATTTAAGCATTTGTAGATGGTCCCATTGGCTGTGTCAGTTCTCTGGTGATACTCCCTGAAAAAGAAAATATCTGTTTACTGATACCAAATTATTAAGGATTGAGGACAGAGCAGTATCAAGACCAGTGGCAAGAGGTGACGGTCCGATGACGGGTAAGACTTGACAATGGCAAAAAATGTTGAGCGACCTAAGGCAGGGCGTCACCGCCCTGGAAACCTGCCCAAGAAGGTTTGAAAGGGGTTTAAGGAAGTGGATGAATGCTCTTAGATCAGAAGCATCAAAAGGGAGGTCTAGAAGAGACCTGCCCGAAAATGGAAAGTTCCACTGAACCCGACTGCATTTTAATAACAAAGTATTCTGTCACTGTGTTATCAGGGGATCATACCCTGTGTAGAGGATTATTAATAGATTGGTTTTGGGGGTAAAGTTTTGAGAACCGTTGCAGACAAAGGAGTTCCTGACTTTTTATAGAAGTATTAAACAAACATGGGAATGTTTGTATGATAATTAATTTAGACTGGAAGATGATTTATTACTTATGCTTTAATTGAACTCATGTACATTTAAGTACATAAAAGTAATGAAGTATGGAAAAGAAAACATGTTGGTGACTAAAAAGATTAAGATTGTTTGTCTTGTTTGCTTGTAACAATTTACATGGAATTATTTAAGAAATAGGGTGCAGGGTTGGCTAAAATTGGTATAATGATTGAAACAGCAATTCTTGTGAGGGGAATAATTTTCTGTTGTGTGTTACCATTGATTAGATAATTATTTATCAAAACAAGCAGATGACACTGATCAATGTGAATGGTCCAATGCAACAGAAAGACCAAACTGGGAGGAAACTGATTCCTCCAATAAAGATATGTATGAGGAGATGAATCATATGTTACATATTTGATCATTCTTTTATTGATTTAATACTCTGAATTACTCTGATGCACTCTGAAGCTATGAAAAACAGCTTAGCTTGCAGGGAAAATTAATTAATATGATACAGACATTGAGAGACCTTGGGTAACAGGAGGAAATTAAATGTATGTGATAAGTGCATGAGTTGGGAGTTTTAAGATAAGGAACACCTGTGGTAGTTTCCCTCTTCTGGGGAGACTTATAGCCTCTCTGTGAATGACCCTTTCTGTGAATGACCATGAAAAATGTTGTGTATAGATACTAAAGGGATGGTCTAATGTTTTTGATTGGAACAAAGCCAGACTCTGCCTGGCACCTGCCTGGAGGAGGCAGAGGACCCATGTGTAATTCAGTGCTACAAATGAGATGCAACAAATGTATGTGAGTGTGCACACATTCTCTCTTACAAGAATGTGTGTAGCCAATGACTGTAATAAGGGAAATCATTTAATATACTAATCAAATGAATGCAGAAAGTAATGATTGTTAGTTAATATAAAACATCTAACCATATGAGTTGATTACAGTGTGCTTTATGCATATAAAATGAAATAGTAATGCTGTTGCCATCATTGAAGCAAGTTGGGACAGGATGACCCGTTGAAGGAGAGAAGGTGGAAAACAATTGTGGCCTACAATACCAATGAATTAGAAAGACATATTAATTTGGATGATGTTATTACTAACACTTGGGACAAGTGTTGCCCCCAATACAAGGCCTACTGCAGAAACGTCCCAAGAAGGACCAGGATCCCCAGATGAACAATTCTAAGAAAGCACACTGCAGAGTGGGTTCCCTAAAATCAGCCTTTGGGATCTTGGATGGCCTTTCCAATGAAGCTGAACTAAAACTAAATACTCCATAAAGTGAATTCAGAAAGTACAGAGCAATTGACGGACTGTATTGAAGTAACTATGAATATGGACTTCCCAATGATGAATACGAGGCAAGATTCAGACGAAGAAGAGCAGCAAGCACAAAACCAAGAACCTGAGGAAGGAGAAGATGAGCAAGCACCGGCTAGAGAATCTGAAGAATGAGAAGAGGAAGTAGAAGAGGGACAAATGCACGTAGGGGAAGAGCACGCTGAGGCAGATAAAGGGATTGAAGTATGTGCCACAGTGGAGCAGGAAAGCATAGAAAGAGAGAGACGGAAGTACATGTTGCAGAAGAACAGGACCAAGAAAGTGCAGGAGATGAAGAAATTGCTCATTTTACTGAACCAGATACAGAAACAACGGAAGGAAATGAAACAGGCCAGCAAACGCAGCCGCTGGACGAAGTGTTGTGGGATGCAGAGGAAAGAATGGAAGCTCAAAGAGGTATTGGTGTGGATGATGCTGTTATTAACATATTT